>APFE030665420.1:355321-445159 GCA_000404065.3 Pinus taeda
ATCATAAGTTGGACGACTTCAAGTGCAAAATGTGAGTCATAGAGCTCTTTCAGCTTTTGTAAAGCTTCAAAGGCAGTTGAACATGTTGTAAGATGACGACTCACCTCCTTATTTACAGACGCTGCTATTAATGCATAGGCTTTGCTGTTCTTCTTTTCCCAGATGGCAAGCTCTTTGTCTGATGTGGGCTTTTCTGGGTCATTGTCTCCTTCTCCGACACACACTCCTTTCCACAGCTCATTGAAAATGAGGGTGTGCTGTACCATCTGGGACCAGTCAGGATAGTTCTCCTTGCCAGTGAGAACTATTCCTATCATAGAGATGATTGAATGCATTCTGTAAAAGGTTACTTCTACTGATATAAAAACTTTTGCTGATATATAATTCTAATGGCAAAAGAAAAATGCTCTCAAAAAACTTCTGCTTCTTTAAAAAAAATGATTTTGATATGGAGAATTACTATGTATATCTCTGCTTTAAAAATGATTTTGATATGGAGAAAAAATCATTTAAAATCTGCTTTATATCACCATATATATATGGAAAATCATTCCATATTCAAAATCAGGCCATATTCAAAATTCTGTTATCACCATATTTGTATCTGCTTTAAATCACCATTTATATATCAGGCTACACTTCAAAATTCTGTTAAGGTATCACTGGGCTAGCCACAATTCGACATTCAATGCTTGGCATCCACTATTATAAGATACACTCCATAAAACTTTATCCCACCGGAGAAATTAAGTAAACCATTTATTTCATGCAGTAAATAGTCTAGGTTGCCTGGGTATCTTTCATGAAAAAGCTTCAAGAAAAAACTCATGCAACCATACTCGGCTCATCTAAAAATACCTTAGTCCCGTGCAACAAATGCTCTTATATGCAGGTTCTGCAAAGCTCGAATTAATGTGACAGTGATCCTTCAGAGGCACGGACACCCGATTCGATGAAAGAAAAAACTGATAGCATTCAGAAGCTTTTGCCTTGAATGAGACTTGAACTGATATATGAAAGAGACATCAGTAACTCCAGAATTATAAAAATCAGTAATCGGTTTCTCTAGGTGCGCATTTTTTTTGTTAAAACCAACAGGTGGGTATTCTGAAAGGACCTTATCCAAGGCAGCATGAAACTTAGAACGTATTATCACAGGCCAAAACAAGCCTTTGTTGGGACAGGCAGTTTGAAACGGCAAAAGGCATGCACCTGACCAGGAAGGGGAAAAGTTCAAAACGAAAATTACTCAAACGAATTTACCGATTATGCGTGATTTACCAGTTCCATTCATACTCACATATAACTAAAAGAATATCAACAAAGAATCATCTTACAAAGAAAACCCTCCTTCGTTGGGCAGCGGACCAAAAGTTTCAACAAGCAGCGTTCCAGGCAGCGGACAAAAAAATATAGGCAGCGGACCAAAATTAAACATGAAACGGTTACCAATTTCAGGCGTTTCAATGCATTGAAATTCCAGGCGTTTGCAGGCAGCAACAGTCTTCAGGCAGTGGCAGTCTTCAGCTATTTCAGGGATGTCAGAGACTGAGCAGCTCTCAGGTAGGAGTTACAACTATTTCTGGGACCTGTGCTCTGATACCATGTCAGGCCAGGGTAACTCCAGAATGAATGAGCGAGAGAAAACTGATTGTATTATTCATTAGCTAACATACATTTATATACATAAATATGGCGGATCAGTTCATCTTCTGGATGACTGTCCAGTTCACCCATCCGTTTCGGATTAGGTGTCAATAGCAACTCTGGTAAGACCCTCGACTTACATTAAATATGGTTTTCTTCACATATATCTACTTTCCACAAAGTTTCACTCGATGTCAATTATTTCTTGAAATATATTTAGCATTACGGATATGATCTCTCGAATTTTCAAGATCTGATTTCTGATTGGATTCAAGGTGTTTTATCTTCATGCAGGTTTATGGTATTGAACTTGAGTTCAAATGCATATTTCTCATAGAATCATCCACTTGAAAATTTTATTATCCTAAATATTAGCTTTGGCAAAAGGAGATATACCTGTCACACCCTCTTGAAAACAATCAGCTCCTCATACTTCTTGTAGATATTTTGATGGTAATCCTTTCCTTCATCACACCTGAACACCTCTTTGGTGTTAGTAAAGTCATGGATTATTTGATGAATCAAATTATTCTAGACTTATTTTACCCTGATTGGTTTCATGTGTTTATTATACTAACATTCCCATTCACTTCTCTTGGTGGTTACAATGCTAGTACAATGTGAAACTAGTCAAAACAAAATGGTTTTTTACACCCATCACGTGAAGAAGATGATTCTACTATGCAGAGCATTTTTTAAATTGTTTCAGTTGGTTTATCTTCGTTTATTACAAACTTGGAATATGATGGTTAAATCAAGCTATCTAATCATTATTATGTCCTTAATGATTGTTATTCATTTTGTCATTTCCCCCCTAGTATATCTAATGGCAGTTTTTTCACATCCTTCAGTATTCATAATGTGACATCTCGCTATTTGGATTCTTCCCAAATGGTTGAGGCCCTTTATCCTTCGCTGAGGGTTGTGTTAGTTCCTCACCATATTGGCATGCATGTTAACTATGATCAGATCTATTTTCCCTCACAATATTCTCATCTTAATTCCATGCTTCTCATTGAAAATTTGTCTTGTCAAATATTTCAGTGTTTTTAAGAGTACCATCTTGAATTTTACAATCTAATCACTGAATGGTTGGAACTGTCTTACCTGGGAAGCTCTCTCAAAAAAAAAAGTTGAAATATTTCCTCATGCTAGTTAAGAAGTTCAGTGCAGATGGAGACACGTACACGAGGAGCTTGCAAGGGATGTTGAAGGATGGTATTCATCAAAATGGTAAGAATGATAATTGAATGAAAGTAATGGTTGTGACACACCTCTCTACCCATGGGAAAGACCTTCAAAAATTTGTGCAAGTATTTCGAGTTTTTATCTTTTCTATTGCACATTTATTTATATCTATTTTAATTGTTTGTATCTATGTGGATGTAGGTCAAGAACAATTATGCTAACCTCACTAGAAGTTTCATTACACATGACCTGACCTACTAGATGTTAGGTTAGGAGAAGGATTAGTTGCATCATTAGTTTTCATTCTCTCGCACTCTCGTTTTGTTACCCTTAGTCTCTCTTCTCTTTTCTCCCATTTCCCTTGCATTATGCTATGGTTTAGTCTCTTTTTCTTGGTATCTGGTTTTAATTCCATGCGTTTTCTTTTCTTTCCTTTCATTTTTTTATTTTGTCTTTCTTTCTTGTTGACTATTTCCTTTTGTTTGCATCATGTGAATAATTGTTGTCCCAAGATCTATTTTGGCTTTCTATTATGTGTGTGGCTGAAGTATAAAGACTCTTGTGACAATTCAACATTTGGTTGAACCTCTAGCCTATGTTCTTTGTGTTGGCTTTGTCTTTTGGTCAATGAACCATTGATAGAAAATATGATCCATTCGTAAGGAATGTTTTGGTCCAATCATGAACTCATGTCTAATGAGGAAACCTTATACCTATAGTTTTTTCTTATATTTTGGTTTTCCATGCATAGCTAATTAATAGAAGAGGAGAATGGGAAAAATCTAAACAAGGAAACATAAATCAGAGATCTTTATATGCTTCTATGAGGGAACAACTTCTTCTACTCTCAATAAGTCAGGATCCCTCTTTCACCCAAAAATGCATAAGTTTCGATGCATAGTCATCTTTAAAATAATAAATAAAGGTGAAAGAAGAGAAAGGATTCTTGCATAGAGAGGTGAAGCAAGACAGTCCATTGGGGCAGTACCTTAGCCCATTAGGAATGAACCAATGTTTATGTTCATACATCACTCTATAGAGGTACTATCAAGGCCTACTAGCAGTGGAGAAACACCAGGGATGGAAACTTATACTCTGAAAATCTTAAACTCATGAGCTACACTACCATTCCTAACTTGAAATATTGTGATAAAGCTAAATATTATGTTGTGCTCAACCAATAGGGTAGAGAGGGGACCATGTCTAGTCATGGGGTAAGGGGAAAGGCCAAAGTAATCCACACAATCAATCAACACTCCATGAAGAGCTAAGAGCCTGCACAGAAGAGTTAACCAAAACAAAGAAGCTAGATTCTACTAGTGTGTAGCCAAGTGTTATAGTGGCTAGAATACCCTCTAAAGTTTTAGCCTATGCTTATTTTTAGAGCCTTCCTTAGTCTTCTACGATGTGGCCGCAAACACTAAGATTCATTTCATGCATATTTTGGAGTGTTTTGGTTGCATTTTCTACTTAGGAAAAATGTTGTCTTTTGCATGTAGGTTGTCACATTGAGTGAAAAAACTTATTCTGGTGCTTTTAAGGGTCCATCATTGTATTTATGAGTTGTTCTAATCATATAAACACCTATCACACTCATTCACAAAGTTACGAGGCACAACTGTCATCACGATCATTGAAAAGTGTACTTGAAGTGTCCCACTTGTCGTAACCAGTAATAGAGTGGTCACAAACATGAAAATGTATTTTTTTATGTCTTATACGTTATCTATATTGTTATGTCATCAAGTATTCTAAGTGTCAGTACAAATTTGAAGCATTAGCACTTCACACATCAGTATCAAAGGTCTACCGCTTAACCTTTTCCATAAAGACTTGCTGACCCATAAACTTGACCTCACCTAGCCTACCTGAACTTTACATATCATATTTCCAATCCTCAAGAAGTGACCTTGAATCTTGAAACTGCACAACGCATAATTCCTGCTTCCCAATACTGCTGCACTATGCAATCCTTGAACCTAAGACCCAACCTTCCCTCCCATAGTTACATAATCCTCTCAAATAGCCTTGCGCTGATTGTGCACTCATTAATCACAAGCATCAATATCTCTCCTTAAGCTCTTGAACTGCACAGTCCCACAGTAGCCTAACCTCCCTACTCAATTAAAAGTACGTAGAAATCTCTCGCATTGGTCATCCCTTCAGCCTAACTCACTAGATGTCAAAAATACGTAGAAATTATCCCTCAACCTAGCTTGAGCTGTGCACTACAGAATCACAAGCATGAAGCTCTCTTCCTAAGACTCTGAACTGTGAAAATGCATAGTTTTTGAGTCCCCCTTGCCTCCTAAAATTGCACAAATTGTCCTCCTAGGGCACCATCCTGTAGCCTCCACTTCCTTCTTGATCTGCACAATTTTTTTCCACAGTGAGGACTATGCCAATTTTTCCATTAATGGGGACTGCACAAAATTTTTCCCTCAATGGGTACTATGCAATTTTTTCCCTCAGTGGCCATTGTGTAAATTTTTCCCTTAGTGGGCACTGTGCAAATTTTTCCTTCAGTCTAGACTGAGCTACACACTGCATAGTTTCAATGATCAATCCTAACCCTTAGCTACTTGAACTATGCAATTGCTCAGTCATTGGGCCTTCTCTTATGATATGTCACTCAGTGCTGGCCTACTTCATGAATCCAAATGCTCTGTCTTAGGCTAGGGTTTTCATATTGATGTCATCTTGCCATGAGTGAGTTGCAGAAATAGGGACTTTCTTACACCATGATAGGATGATGAAGAAGGAGATGTAGAAGGGGATCATGCGTAGTGACATATTTGCAGTTGGAACATGAAAGATCATCTTTCAGTGCAAAGAAAAGTGACACTAACTAGTGACCACAACTAAAGACTTAAGATCGTTAAGGACTCCCACCATCAAGCCATGAGGATATGGAAGAAAAAATGTTCTCAAGAAGACATCAAAGACACAACAACAACAATGGATTGAAAATGCCACACCATCAAGTAGTCCATGTTAGCAGTGTCATGTCAAGTTGTTTCATGATTTTTAATATGCCACATCATCATTGTGGATCATATGTATTGTATTCAAAATGTATTGTAAAGTGGAAGTTCAAGAGACACACATGAATATGAAGAGTCATGTAAGTTGAAAAATCATAGGAAGTTGAACAGTCATGAGGGTATTCAAAGAGTCATAAGGGGGCTGCATCAACCCTTGGTTATATATACACCCTCATTGTATGAGCATAGTAATTTTCAGCTTCACTCCTCCCACAAGGAATTAGAGAGATAGTCTAGTTCTTTTGAGTGTTGGCTTATGGGGGCTTGACCCAGGTTCAACATTAGTTAGTCAACAAAATCCCTACACTATTGGCCCTTTCAGCATCAGCCCACGAAGTGTGGACTGAAGTCTCATCCAGAGTAGTATGGGGGGATTTTGGAACCAATTTTCCACACCCTTGAGATAGATGTGATGACGTTTGTTCCAACTATACCTGCCTTCGCATAGGTTTCTTATATCTCTACTCTACCCTTCAGTACCTTCGTGAAATGTTACAATCGACTTCTACACAACCCTAACTAGGGGTTGTTATGCTTTCATGTTGCTAGGGCAGTGAATTGCAATGTTAAGTATCTTACATATCTTATTAACATGTTTTAGTTAACTTCGCATAAACAAATGTTCTTGCTTGCATTCACTTAACCAATACAGTTAGACACATTCGTACATCATATAAGAATTAGAAGTGAAATTCATACCCGATATAACAGATGCATAAATAGGAAATAAAGATGTATAAATTATAGAATACTTCTCTTTATTGATAATTCCATATGCTTACAGACTCGAATCGCCCTACACACTCAGCTGCAGGGGTCTGCGCACTTAGCTACAGACTTCTAGTCATTTGTGCACTTACTTGTAGAGCCTCTACCTATGCTACGACCTGAAACTTAGACTTCTACTCAGAGTTCTCTCTCATACATCATTCCATCATTGATTTCTTGATTGATCTTCTTTCTTAACTACTTAGAGCTTAGCTCTATTTATACAATCCCATGGTATGCAGACCTTGGGTAGATATTTTACAACCAACATTACGTTATCAAAATAAGGGTGGAAAACCCTATGAATCTTTAACATCTACATGCTCCGTGACCACAAAAGGTAGAGTATTTAAATTTAGATTACAAAAGTTGGGCCAAAATATGCACTTTAAGGCCCAAAACTGCACTTGGGAGATCCCACACCCAACAGGCCCCCAACACAAACATCGTGACTCACCCTTGAGTCACTCTGTAGGTGCAAAGATCTTAGCGTGAAGACCTCCCAACTCTATCTAGATCACTGCAACCTCAACAACGCATTGAGTGGTCGCCTACTGGACTTCTTCCATCTGTTGTTCAGTGACTATAGCTGAACTGCTACTCTGAATATTCTGCTAAGTTGTCTGCACTCTCACGAGCTTCCATTCAATGGAGGCTATGATCAGAGAAGCCTCGTCAATCTGTGGCTGTAGGCATGCTTTTAAGACTGCTTCCTTCTGTCAAGTGGCATCCACTTTTTCCTTGAGTACCTTTGCCTCTTACATCCTTGCAAGCCTCTGTGTAAGGGAAACCATCTTCGTGGTCCCTTTTACCTCATCATACTTTTGTTGTAGCACGTTCACCTCTCTCACCAGGCACTATACATTTGGGTCCTCCTATAGGGTAGTTAGGACCTCGAATGATTGTTCGAATAGCTGCATGTAGTCTGCAACTACACTATCAACTACTGCCATTGCTACTATAAATGCGGTGGTATGTTATTCCATGGTCTTTGATGGAGTTGAAGGCTGAGCCTTCAACTATAGTTCTGTGATCTGGAGGTTCAGCTCCAGTTGAACCCTAAGAACCTCATCCACGTGGTACTTGCGTATCACCTTCCCTACCAGGATTTGTGTCGCGACCTTGACTGTAGGGTTGTTAATGTTGGAGATGGTGTAGCCTTTCTTCTTCTTCTCCAGTTTGAACCTCTTCTTCATTGCTTCTGTGAGTGCCAACTCGCCAGCTTTTCCTTCAGAAATATTAGCTAGATCCTCCCCTAAGTAAGGTAGTTTTGTAATTCAGTGAATCAGATGATGTGTGATGGGAATGGGCTCCTCCAGCCACAAACACCCACCATGCACCAAGAAAAGCAGCTGCCTCATGATCAAGACGATCACTAGGGCATGGTGGTAATGTGGCACCTAGAGTAGGTTAAGCAACCCAGCTTTCTCTACACCTCTTAGCCATGTGCGTGGCTCCAATTGAATCGTTGTAGCTGTCATGTCCATCCTATGGTGCATTAGCTTCACAATCGCTAAATGCAGAAACTTCTCGTGGTCTACGAGGTCCCAATATTCAAATTTTAACATAGGAATCCATCCAAAGTGTGGTCCATCAAAAACAATATTGTCTGGTAGTAGTGGAGTTTGTAGAGAGCTCTTGCTCTCATCTATGTACTTCAGAACCTTGGATTTACCCTTGCATAGAGGAACATATTCAGGTAACTAGGTCATATCATCTGCACCTTGGGTTTCAACTTCCAATTCTTCACCCTCCTCCTCCACCAAGATTTCTTCTGACTCCTCCCCATTGACCTCCAGATTAATGGCCTGCCCCTTTTCCTACAATGTGATCTTGGTCCTCTGTGGGTTTCATGGTGAGATGCGCACTGCGATCATGGCCTGCTTATCCTTCTTAGGTCTCAGTTTGTGGGGTGATTTAGGGACCTCAACGATTATTTTTATGCCTTTGGGGCTTTGAGCTCCACAATTTCCTCCACGGATTCCTGACGTGTCAACATCATTCTAATCAGGAGATCCCGTGTCTCCTTCGGCAATGTTTCAAACACTAAATTTTCTCTCAAACCCTCAGAGTTTGAAAGGTCCATACACACTTGATAGCAAAACAATTCAGCTCTCAAAATGCCAAGTGTTTTTTCTAGACAACCACGTGTAATTTATAGGGCCTTTTGAATCTGAATTCGACCGTTCCCCCTACATTCAGCCCACTAATGCTAGAGTTGCGATAGATTTTCAAGAATCTAGCCCATAAAGTTCTCCTGAAATTCGTTGCACCAGCTCCATTTGACCTCAAACCAACTATCAAATCATGAATAGTGAATTTAATGGTCACTTTACAATAGACCTGCATGCAAGCACATCTATCTTCATGCTATCATGGACCCTGTGACACTACACTACTTCACGAACTCCTGAAATCACGCAGCTCCCGGGTAGTGTAGTTTATAGTCCCATTCATCCTTGCAGTTGCCTGGATCACTAAGACTGTGCTTCTGTGGGCTAGTCATATGGATGGGCCACCTGTGTATGGCTTCAAATTACTGCCATTCACTTTTCCTAGGAAGGAATCTCAATTTAACTTAACGATCTGGACTGCACCACCATCGATAATGTCCTTAACAACATACGGCCCCAGCTAATGAATTTTCAGTTTCCATGGAAATTTATCAAACATACTATCATATAATAACACCAATTCATTTGCCTTAATGGTGCGTAGCTCAATATGTTGATTGTGCCACACCTTTTCACGCTACTTTTGGACCTAATGGCGAAATCCAACCAAAAATCTCTCTTCTTCCAGCTCATCCAACTGCACGAGCCTCTTTTCCAGGGCTCTGTGATCCATCATACCTATGAGCACTGCTATGCGTAGACTAGGACAATATATTCCATAGGCATCATAGCTTCAACCCCATATACCAGCCTAAAGGGTGTCTGTATCGTTAACTTCTTGCATGTTGTCCAATAAGCCCACAATAGTGTAGGTATGCGTAGGTCCCAATCACTTCGTTGAGCATTGCATACCTTGGTCAATGTGGTCTCTAGTACATTGTTGAATGCCTCCACTGTCTCATTATTTCATGGGTAATAAGAAGTGCTCTTTTGATGATACAACTGAAATTCCTCCATTAGTGCACTAATCGTCTCGTTCAGGAAGTGCGTACCCAATCACTCATCAAGATCTTTGGGCATCCAAATCGCATTAGTACATGTTCAAATAGAAACTTCACTGTGGTCGCGCCTATGCAATCCTTCATCGGCTGCACTTCTGCCTAATGAGTCAAATACTCCATCATAGTGATAAGATACCTTGCACCTGTCTTCCCTTGTGGCTGAATCGGTCCTACAAAATCTATTGTCCACTTTTTGAAGTATTGCAACATCATTTGTGGATTCAAAGCCATTTCATCCCTCCATGATGGCCTGCCTATTATTTGACATACCTCGAACACCTTGCAATATGCTTTTGAATCCCGATGAAGGGTGTCCCACCACAACCCTGCATGTAGAATTTTTTGCACGGTTGCTCTCCTTGCATAATGTCATCCTACAGCACCCCCATGAGCATCTGCAAGGATGCTGCTTAGTTAAAACTTAGGTACATGCCTTTGCAGTATTTCATCATTCCCCATCTTGTATAGATTCCCAACAATGACAGAGAAATCTCTCGTATGCACCACTTACTTCTTTTGCTGGATAGAGTATCCTTCCGGCTTAGATCCAGTTGTTATGAAGTGTATTATATCCTTGAAATATCCATCCACAATGCACATAGAAAAGAGATATGTGTCAGGTAATCCTTCCTCCAAATTAGTAGGTTCCTCTCTTTTGTCTCAATGCGTGATAGGTAGTCTGGTCCTGTGTTCAATCATTTAGGCTTCACAACAACTTCAAAATTGTATTCCTGGAACAATAATAGGCATCTGTAGATGCCCCCCCCCCCCAACATAGGCTTATTGACCAAGAATTTTAAAGTGAAGTGGTCCATATACATCTTAAAGTGACCCCCTAGGGAGTAGTGTCAATACTTCTGGAGCGCATACACCATAGCTAGCCCTTCACACTCTGTGGTGAATATTTCCTCTCTACTTTGGATCATCTGTGACTTTTGAACATGATAGGGTGGTCCAAGCCTTCTCTGCCATCTTGTGTTAGTACTGCTCCCAATGCTATACATGATGCGTCAACATGTACATGAAATTCTTTCTTCATGTCAGGGAAGACTAGAATCTGTGCGATAAACATCTTTTATTTCAACATATCTAAGACTTTCTTACAACCATCGTTCCACTAGATAGAGACGTCCTTCCTAACAATTTTTCCATTGGCGCAGTGATTTGGGCATAGCCTTTGATATTTTTTTCTGTAATATCCCGTATTTCCCAAGGTAGTGTGCAACTGTTTCAAACTCTGCGATTCTTTGAAGTTCAAAATCACGATGATCTTCATAGGGTCTACCATCAACCCTTGTTTGCAAACCACATGTACCAATAGGTTCCCAAAAGGAATGCAAAATAGACACTTTTTAGGGTTTAGCACGATCTAGTATCTTCAACAGGTATTCAACATCAAGCACAAGCTCGCTACATGGCACTTAACCAGTTCAAATATAGTCTAGTCATCAAAATAGACCTCCAGGAACTTATGAATAAATTCCTTGAATGCTACAACAACCACACGCGAAACAATAGCAGGCGCATTCTCCAACCCAAACAACATTACAGTATATTGAAAGCAACCCCACCCAGTCGCAAAGGTTTTCTTACTCCTATCCTCCAACACGATTTTGATTTGATGGTACATAGAGAACCCATCAATGAAGGAGTATGCTTCATGGCCACCTACATTGTCCAACACTTCATTTGTGAATGGGGTTGGGAAAGGATCATGCACACAAGGGTCATTTAGCTTCCTAAGATCCACGCATATCCTTATCTCATCCTTCTGCTTCTTCTCTTAAACCACCATTGGGCTTACACAATTAGACTCTTCCACAAGCTCAATGATGCTTGCTACTACCATTTTGTCTAGCTATAAGTGGACCTTCTCCTTGTATTTCGGATTTAGGTTGTAAGGCCTTTGCTTAACTAGCTTCCCATCGGGCTTTAGCGTGATATTCATCACTCCCAGGTCTTCGATTATTCCTTTCAAATCTGTAAAGTAATTTAGTGACCTTATCCACCGTTGCATCATCCCAGTAGTCTCCAATCTTCGTGAGCTTGGGTTCTTCCTATGTACCAATGTTCACTTGTCTAGTTTTCACTAGTGTGGTTATATAAGGGTTCTCAATCTATGGTCCTTAAACCTTGCGGTGGCCTTGTGTCCCTGGAATGTTAGTCTTTTGTGGATCCTCATCCTCTTCTTTCAGTAGTTGGATTATAACATTCCAGTGCGCGACTCAGCTGAGTAGCCCACTAAGGCTGCATCAGGTTTAAAGGATCCTACGATATCCTAAAGATGGTTGCTTTCACCTCTTGTAGCGCTTCCTCAATCCATCAAACCCATCCTCAAAACTAAATTTCATCTTGAATCCTTCGCGTAAGATATCCCATTCACTTGTCCCATGGCGAAGCTCTGTTTCTACATACCAGTTCATTGGGATAACATCCAGGGTATGATAAAATAGGTGAACCCATTCAGGTTGTGGCTTTTCTCCATTAGCTTGTGTCCACTTGGCCAGATGCACGTAGGGATCATTCTGCCCATCATACTTGTCTGTCAGGCACATCTTAGGCTTCCCAAATTGTGTTCACATCATTTTCCTACATTCATGCCAATCATCAAAAGTCCCCTTGTGGGGACCCCACCATCTTGCATGCATAGTGTGTAGTGCCCAATCCAAGGCGTGGAAGCATTGATTTTCTGGCGCCTCTCCTTCAAATGCATCCAAAAACATATCTACCTCATTTATACCATCATAGATAGGAAAATTTCTTACCTTTGATGATATAGAGCTCAACGACTAGGTCATCATGTTGCAATTCAGTGTAGTTACTTCATGTAATTGATTTTTCCAGCATTTTATTTCTTCATCAAAATATGAAGTGTAGGAGCTCTCGTGCTTCCATGTAATCTACCCATTTGTGGTGGGATTTACCCATTCTTTGTTTCGCACTGTTATTTTATAGATGTACTCCAGATCATCATCACTCTCATAGTAGCAGACTGACTTCGTATAGCGCAATCCATCAGCAAGATCCAGGGGTATTATTACACATAGTGATTTCTTCTCAAAGATCAACTTTGACTTCTTCAAATTGATTACCCCATTGATATTAGCAGCCCAGTCAATTCCTAATAGCACGGGGTAGGGATTGCTGTCATCAACAATATCTATTACTTCAAAAGCTACTAGCGTTCTCGCTCCCTCAATATCCATGTTTATTCCTTGTAGTCATCCCTTGGGTATTATTTTCTATTGATTCACCATCCTTAGCTGAATTAGAGACCATTGTAGTGTAGGTCTCCCCATTCACTCCCATGTTTGCTTCGGTAGAATGTTCGCATCTGATCCCAAATCCAGAATGACTTGATCCATTTCATATTCTTCGATCTATGCGATGAGTCTCATTTCACGTCCCATCCTTGTCTTATGTTTTCCAATCTTGTGAACTATGCGCAGTTCACCTAGCATGGTCCCAACGCATCTATTGATAAGTTCCTGTAACCCTTTCACAGCCTTACTATCACACAATAACTTCATACAACTTTCCAGGAAAGTTGTCAGCATAAAGGTTTCCATCTCTGGCTCTGGTTTATCTTTTCTTCATGAAGTGAAGGCCTTAGCGAAGCTCTTCTCAGCTTCCATGAAGGCTTCCTAAGTGTGCTCCAAATTGAACTTGACCTCTTTCACTAGGGCTTTGTGAACCCATTGTTTTCTTTCGATTGTTTTCCCTTGTCATCTCCTGTCGAAATTCCACTTTAGAGCACTATATTTACATTTGGGTCTTCCTCACGCAACTCAAACCTCATCATCTGTGGGTTCTGAGTTGGGGGAGGTGGTATCACTCCTTTTTCATGTATGTTGCCTATCAACGTAGGACAATCTTCTGTCTCATGATGAAACAACGTACAATGCTTGCACGATGGGCGCATTGGATTAGTGTAATCGCGGGCATAGTGTCTTGGCCCTTCACAATTGTAGCAAATCGACTGTCCACGACCACTACCAGGTCCTCCTCTGCCTTGGCCTCATCCACACCCCTAAAATCCTATCCTCACCATTCTTACATTTCGATCAAGGGCCTATGTTTCAGCCTAAACCCTATAGTGGGAGTTCTATCCATCATCAATTCATAGCTCCTGCAAGTACACTTTTCATGGCCCATCAATCTAAAAAAGTTGTAGAACAACTATTTCGGAGTTTTCATATACTTTTGTAACAAGTAGCAGTTATCTGTGGCATGTTTTCCAACTATTTGATAGATAACACTCCACAAAGCAAGATTCATGCTAGGTCCTACTTAAGCTTCTAACCTTAAAGGCATCGGTCCTCCTCCTGCAAGGTAATTTGTAAATATTGGGCAATGGTCTTTGTCATGACCCAGGCTCTTTCATTTCATGTACCTCTGGTTGAACTATGCTATTTTGATTCAAGCTTTGCATCTCAAGGCATAGATTCTTCAGTTGTGGATGGATCTACTGAACCCCTAGATTAGGATCTTGCATTGGGATCTCATGTAGTCTCATAGAAATCTCCAAGGACTTTTCCTGAGTTGTTATCTTATGCTACGATAGCTCACTCCTTAAATGTGGTAGTAGCAAAGCTACAAACCACTTGCAATGTTGTCCATTTATCAAATTCATGTTGCCTTAGCCGATCGCACATTTTAGCCTTTGATCTAGTTTCCAAGGTGTTTTTCTTGATAGCATCATGATCTCTTTGAATCCCACAATCTACTGCGCTTCAGATTTAGGCCTACTAAATTCCCTATTTAATGTTGTTTCGATGTCCGCTACTCTAGCATTCGAGTTATCGCTGGAGTACTTAACATACCAGGTTAGCACGCAATCTTCCAGATCACTAACCAATGTTTCCTTCTTTATGTTATCATCTGTAACAACTTGAGCTTCCCATACAACCCTCACAACAAATAAAAATTGGTCCGGATCCTCATTTCCCAAGCCTTTGATCAAAGGAAACTTCATTGTGTTTTCCATACTGAATTGCGGTGGTGGTGAAGGTGGTATGGGTGAAGTTGGAGGTGATGGCGGTGAAGATGGAGGTGGTGTTGATAGAGGTGGTATTCACAGAAATTATTGTCTTATAAATTAAATAGCACTTCGCAGAGAAAACTTCGTTATCCCCTTTTCATCCCTTCATGGTGGTGAAATAAAGAGACTATACTCCAAACCCTTATTCCCTTCATTTCTGTAACTTTTTCCACTTTGCGTAGTCACAAACATCAAGGTAACTGCATAACCCATTTTCCACACAACAACATTTTAATCCAAGTATTCAAAGATTTTACGTAGTTAACTCATGGTCCTTTGAAAAAGCATCACTTTACCTCAGTATAGCTGAGTCACGTGTTGACCAAGAACTCAGTTACAAATCCTCTTATAATGTGATCAAGCCAATGATTACTGACACACATGATCTTGTCCTCTGATGCTCCCAACCTCCGCACTAGCTCTGGGGTCCACACAATAGGACCGTCAAGTTTCCACCTTCATTGGCTATCTACTAGATTCAAGATCCACTCGTATAGCTCAGTAAGGAAAGAGGCAAAAAAGGTTTTGTGGATCTCCGTATACAGTTATTTGTCCAACCACTATTCTTTTGACAGTCATGGGTTTCTTTTCTCCTGTGTCGTGAACTCGTGAATCCTTATGTCCAACGAGCCTTTGATTTCTTTCTTAGTTGGATTCCGGTGATACGATATCACACATCACTCATGCAGATTCCAGTCCTGACAATGAAAACATTTATTGGCTTATGGTAGCTTGACCCAGGTTTAGCATTAGTTTTCCAAACAAATCCATACACTACTGGCCCTTTCGGTATCAGCCCACGGAGCACATACTGAAATCTCAACTGAAGTAGTATGGGGGGATGATGGAACCAAGTTTCCACACCCTTGAGATAGATATGATGTCGGTTTGTTCCAACTATACCTGCCTTCATGTAGGTTTGTTATCTGTCTTCTCTACCCTTCAATAACTTCACGAAATCTTACAATCGGCTTCCGTGCAACCCTAACCAGGGGTTGTTATGTTTTCGCGCTACTAGGGCAACAAACTGGAATGTTAAGTATCTTAATTATCTTATAGATAGGTCCTAGTTAACTTCACATAAATATGTTCTTACTTGTGTTCACTTAACCAATATAGTTAGACACATTTGCGCATCATATAAGAATTAGAAGTGAAATTTGTACCCAGATAACAGATGTATAAATAGGAAATAAAGACATAGAAATTATAGAATACTCCTTATTGATAATTCCATATGCCTACAAACTCGAATTTCCCTACGCACTTAGTTGCAGGGGTCCACGCACTCAGTTGTGGACTTCTAGGCCTCTGCGCACTTATCTGTAGAGCCTCTGACTATGCTACGACCCAAAAATTAGACTTCGACTCAGATATCTCTCTCATACATCACTCCATCATTGATTTCTTAATTGATCTTCTTTCTTAACTACTTAGAGCTTAGCTCTATTTATACAATGCCATGGTCCTCAGACCCTCGGTAGATCTTTTACGACTGATATTACATTATCAAAATAAGGGCAAAAAACCCTATGACTCTTTAACATCTATGCTCTCTGCAACCACAAAAGGCAGATTCTTTACATTTGGATTACAAAATTTGGGCCAAAATATGGGCTTTAAGCCCCAAAACTGCCCTTGGGGGATCCCGCGCCCAAGAAGGAGTAAGGAGTGGCTCCAATGCTGCACTACTAGAGATAGTGGTGTTAATTGTATCAATGACTCTCGAAAATTTTACTTAATTTCATAAGCCCTCTAGGATAGCACATTCTTCATCCATGGATTATGGATATTTGTAAGACTATTCCGTGAATATTTGTAATTCATGTTTTCTTTCATGTGTTAAAGTAGTTGAACTATTTCAATTATTTTGGCACTCATCTTATTGATAATGTGTTTTAGGTGTTTTTAATGTTGTCACACCCTTGTGGACTAGTCCACTAGATATTGGACAGATCCTCCTCTACACATTGGTTTCATGACCATCTCATCTATGTGGACTATTTAGCTTGATGTCATACATGTAATTGTTGTTTAAGTGTGTATATAGTAGGCTGGTACTACTACCTGTCTCTTAGAGGCTCACCTCTTCTTCCTCTCTCAGTGAAATAAGTAATACATACATCTTATTAAACACTCTCCAGGCACAACCTCCTTGTTGTTCAAAGGCACGTTTACATCCCTATATTTTGCTTACGGTTAGAACCAAGTAATATCTTTAAGATATATGTAAACTGGGTTGTTTTACTAGATGGGGATCCTATTCAAAATGGTGTGAGGTCTAATTGGGACTTCATATTGGGAGACCCCTTGTTTGACGAATGCCCAACACCATCAATAGTGCCAAAAATGGATTCTTTAAAACTTTTATTCAATCCTGGTAAAAAGTCAAGATGCTACTTGCTATTAGAAAGTTCTCTAGCTACAACCAACACGAAGCAATTACTCCCTAATTTATTTAGCTATAACTGAAAAGAGCTACAACCCCTAATTTTATTAGCTTCCACTAAAAGGAGATCCGACCCATAACATTTACCAACAACCACTCGAAGGAGCTATAATCCTTGCCTCATAAGCTACAATGTGCCTAACCTCAATGATTCATCTTTCATACATTTTTCAAACTCAATTTATGAAGCCACCTCCTTTCATAAATACATGTATCTCTTCAAGCACACACTAAAAACACCATAAAAACATCTTCAACAATAAAAAATCTTTGATTAATGAATAAAACACCAAACACACTAACAACATAAATTCATCTCACACACTAAATCCCACCACAATTGCACAATCTTCCAAATTTGATTATATTTTTAAAGAATTTGGATTGATATTTTTAGTCTTTTGATCTTTATTTATATGGCATTTTAATGCTTGCATGGATATTTACTTTTTCCTTTTTCTTTCTTTTATCAATTCATTTGAATATTCTCTCCAAGTCTTCAATCTATCCTTACATATTTCTACAAGTAAAACTAATCTTAACTGCTCAATTTTGCTATTCTATAATTTTATAGGATTCACCTGGGACTTTCTAAATTTGAAGCACTACCAAGTTTAGTCAAACTTCCACATAACTACAAAATATGTACACAACTACTAAAATTCCTACTGACCCATTCATCCCTACTAATATTATTTTTAGCACTATACTTTATATGGCATAAATTCCAAATTCCAAAGTTGTAGACTCATCTATAAAAATATGGTGTATAATGCGAAAATTAAGTTGTTTACCTATTCATGCGTTAAATCCTAAAAGTAATGACCAAGTGCTTTGAAATAGCCCACGTATTTTAATAAAAACACCAAACTTCCAACACACCTGTCCATGTGCCCAAAGTGCTTATCCATAACACTACTATATATAATTCCACATGCCCACTTATCTTTAAGCCTTGAGGGCTTATTTTCTTTTGCATTCATCTATGCTTATGGTCACAACTCCACATATAGCCATTTCATGGTCCCTAAGCTTTAGTTTCCTTTTAGGATTACATATCCAATGAGTCTAACCTACAACTTTTCCCATTGGTCCTGCACTCTCCTCTATAAACCACTGTGTCCCTGAGATTTATCAACCGAAAGCATGCCTCCTTTGTGGTCTCTTGAAGCCTTTCAAGGTCCAGGGAGCGAGATGATGTATCAAAGTGGGACTTATGTTGTACTTGTGAGCCAATCACTGATTGGATGGGCGAGTTCTCTCTAGAAATTGCCAAATTTTACTAATGCCTATTCATTCTGGAGCTCTTCACCTTGTGCAACTTATTTTCCTTCTATGATGATGTCATGCTTACATCACCAATGCCAAGGTGTGTCATATGAGTGGTGAAATTTTTCACTCATATTTAGATGATTTAGCCACCTAAAATGTTGAAATGCATGCCACATGTCATTTGGTCAATATGACCAAATCATGTTGATGTCATCATGAGGTAGTAGAATGCTTCCATGCATCACTAGTACAGAGAGAGAAAGGGGTTCTTGGGCCTTTGTTTTCAACAATTTATTTTGTCAAAATTTAAAACATAGAACCACGCGGTTCAATCTTTATATATTTCCACATTCACTTAGCTACATTTCCTTTGACATGTTAGGCTGACCTTACATTAGCTCGACTTCTTGTCCTTTGTGCATAACTTATTTCTTCTAGGGAAGGTCTCTAGGGGTGATATGTACTGTGGGGACCTCCCATTGCACCATGGAACAATCGACACATGCTATTCCTACTAACATATTACTAGGATTTCGTCACCCCGAGCACTTGCCTTTGTGTGTACCTTTGATCCATCTAGGGTGCCTCATGTTCGAATTCTGTGTTATATAGTCTCCACCAGTAGCTAATAAAAACACATTTTGTTGTTGTATTGTCAGCCACATTCCCCCGAAACTTCATTTAGCCACTTTGTTAGCATCTCCACTACATTTTTCAAACCGCCAAGATTATCTTTCTCCAAATTGTTCTTTCCCCATGTTAGCTCAACAATTTTTACTTTTGGGGTACTTGAATTTTGATTGATAATAAATTATGATCCAAGAGGCCTCTAACAATTTTTTATATACCACTAGAAATCCCTTTTAGATCTCTATCCATCTAAGGGGTTTTTAAGTCCTCTTAATCTAATTTTGTGCACTAAAAATGGCTTCCAATTCTTTGCACATTTTCTACTTACCATTATTTGAGTTCAGCTTCATCCTTCTTCCAATCATCTATAGTTTTTCCTTCATCATTATCACTGTTTCCATCAATGACAACACATTTTTTACAAAGGTATCAATCAAATAAGAGTGATAATCTATAATTTTCTTCAAATTCATCACCATAGTAATTTCCATGGACTTGTAGTCAAACGTGGAAAATATATGAAGGATCTAAATAGTGTACTTTACTTAGCCAACAAAAATTACATCTGGCTTTTTCCAAATGCCCAATCCCAAATAATAATGCATGATATGAAGATCCTTCATTTGAATTTTGAAAACCATCTCCCTGATACACTTGACAATCAAAATTTTAGCCTTTGTCAAAAGCAAATCATTTACGAACAACAAAAACATTAAGGGCTTTCCTTCAACAAATATTAAGTACAAGTTTAGATTACCATTGCTCTTCTTCATACCAAGACCTAATAAATAACATGAATAGAGGAGTATTATGCACAAGGATTTAGTTTCACCCCATACATGGTTTTATTCAATTTGCAAATATTTGTGTCCCATCATGGACCTCAATACCTTGAGGTTGCTTAAGATAGACTTCCTCTTCAGTGACTCCATTCAAAACGTAGCCTTGACATATATTTGATGTATTTTCCAATCTAAATTAGAAGCAAATTTAATGGAAGATCTAATAGAAGCATACTTGGAAATGGAAGAAAACATGTATTTGCAATCCTCTCCCTCTTTCTGAGAGAATCCTCGGGTCAAATATATTTCCTTATACCTTTCAACATTTCAATTAGTTGCATGTTTGATTTTGTAAATCCATTTTGAAGACACAAAACTTCCCTTTGGGTCTTGACACAATTTCCAAAACATCATTCTTCATTATAGATTGATATTCTTTGATCATAGCATATTTCCAAACTTGATGTTAAGTTTCTTCCTGCTCAGATTTAATAATATTACACATTATTACTGCATAACTATAATACTTCTTTGAATTCTTTCTTTCCCTCAAGGTACAACAATGTGCAACATGCTCTTAAAATTCCTTCAATGTTCTTTCAATCTAAGAAGGTCTCTTTCTCATCTTAGGTACAATGGATCTTGGAGATTCAACAACTTCATGATGATATGATTCTTCATAAGCATATTTATTCATCAGTTGAGGTTCTTTATACTCCGTTTGCACATTCTTTGGAACCCCCTGCATATCATGATCAAAGCCCAAGTGTGAACTCTTGGACTTCCAACTTTCACCACCTTCATAAAATATAACATCCCAACATGTTTCAATAGAAAATTTTCTTGGAACATAGACCCTAAATACCTTTGAGTTTTTACTATAGCCAACAAAGGTTCCAACTTTTTCCTTTTCTCATTGGGAAATTGAACACAAACATGACAACTTAAGATTATCAAGTACTCCACTTTGGGTCTTTAACCTTCAAATAATTCTTTGGGAGCATTGTAGTCTAAGATTCAATGTGGGATTCTATTTTGAACATAAACATTGTTATTGGAGCTTCTCCCCAAATAAATATTGGCAACTCTTGATCATGAAGCATAGTCTTGGAAGCTTCCATAATATTCCTATTCTTCCTTTTATAAATTCCATTTTATTGAGGATAGAATAGAACTGTTAGTTCCCTATTAATTCTAACATACCTACAGAGAGGAATTAGTTCGTTGGATACATATTATCCTTCATTGTTAGACCTTAAAGACTTGATCCTTCTTCCTATAACATTCTCAACCTGTCCTTTGAATTAATGAAATAATCAAATACTTGATCCTTGTATTCTAGGAGATACATCCATGTCTTACAAGAGTAATCATTAATACAAGAAACATATTACAAATTTCCATCGAATGCCTTGTCAGAGATAGGCCTACAAACATTAGATTGCAGAAGACCTAAGATTCATTTCTATCTACTATCACTTCTAATACATATTCCTTTAACATTTTCCCCAAGGGAACATCCCTTGCAAGCTCCATCATTATTAATCTTAATTGCAGGTACACCTTTAACAAAATTTGTCAACCTACATAACGCTTTATAATGAACATGAGTGTACCTTAAATTCCATAGTTAAAAAACATTAGTCGTGTTGTGTAGCAAGGCTTGAATTGAAATTCCAAAGAGACAATATAATCCTCTAGTTTGCACAAAATTAACCTTGGAAGATCCAAAGTAGGTTTTCTTATTCCATACTAGAACTTTTCCATCAATGAAATAAATTTTATATCCTTTATATTCAATAGATGAATAGACAACAAGTTCTTCTTTAAATTAGGAACATATAAAATGTTGTTAATTGATAGATAACATCTTAATTACAATTGGAAGGTTGATGAACAAATTCATTTAATGTAACAACCTCCTCCCACATTTACCCACATTTACAAGCTCTCCAAGCTAAGAATGAGTTGGGTGTTATTATGGTATGACCTAACCTCCAAGTTCATGTTATGGAAGCTAGGCATGCAATCGTGAAAGAACTAACATCCCTTAGAGACAAAAAATCACTTAGGAGCCTACTAACCACCCAAGTTGATCAATTCCTAAGCTATAAACCTTTTTTACAACGTTTAACCCAAAAATGCATCCATAACACTGAATGCATGCAGTTGGGAGGCTATAAATGCAACCAAAAGCTTGTCTCCATATGGTTATGACCCAAAATTCCCTATTTTATGCATGTGTTTGTGAGATCTTTCCCACGTTTTTAGGCTAGCTTCAAAACCACTATCTAAAACTACCTATAAATTTCTAGGAACATAAAAATAATGAAAACAATGCAAAAAAAAATAAAAATGATCAAGATCTTAGCCAGTACATGATGGGAATTTCATCAAACATATGGTAAAAATCAAAGTTACATTTCAACAATGCATATATAATCATAAACTTCTAAACTTCATCTGAGAATCACTAAGAAGGCTTAATTCCCTCTCAAATTAGCTACCACAACAATTGTTATCCCATGCATTCATCAACCATTGATAGCCCATCAAATCATGAACACAATCTATGATAAGAGCACATCATAGAATCATGCATATGACCATCATATAACAAGAATAGAAACCATGAAAAATCAACCATAAGATCACATAATATAAATACATTTTCTCATTAATAAAAAAAGGAAAATAACTTTTATTAACATATACAAAATCCAACCAAGTGAGGGACTTCCATGTACTACCCAACCATAGATTGGGCTGAATCAAATCTCTCTTTTAGAATATCACCCTTGCACCATATTCGATATATGAAGGTGGAATAATAAGGGTTGAATGAAAATAAATTCAACCAGGGCTTCCATAGGCCAAACCACCTCAACCCTCAACCACAATGGTCTTGCATATAGGGTCTATAAATAACCAATCATCAACCATGTTAGTTTTTATCCAAGTTTTCCGAGGCTTCATGAACTAGTAACTCAACCCACTACCTCCATGGAATTGAAGTTGTTAGACGGCTCCGGAGATATCCCATCTCAATCCACAACCTCCAGGGAACCCAAGTTGTTTAAAGACTAGAGAATTTTTCCCAACCCACAACTATAGGGAACCTAATAATGAATTAAAAAAACAAATGGGGAACCCACTACACAATGGATATCTAGGCAATGGAAATTAAAGGTTGAAACCACTACCAATCCAAGAAATATCCATGCCAATGACAACACATAATGAAGTAATCACATGTATGTGTCATGCTTCCAAAAACCAACAAAGAAATTATACATGCAACTTGTTACCTACAAAGTAATCCTGTTGAAGTTTTTGGTCCTAGCTTCTCTTCTGCTTCCCACTAATTCCTTTATTTTCCTTTTCTTGATTTATCCAAATCCATGTGAATGCTAGAGTACTCCAAGAATTCTCTAAGTGTGTAGTAGTGTAAGAGAGACAAATACCAGAATATACAAAAGCCGTCAACTATTTCTCTAATCCATTTTATTATTGATGTCTACTATTTATTCATTTTCCTTCAGTTTTCCTCTAATTTCCCTTGCTTGCATATTTTTGTCTCTTCACCTTCTTTTTCTCTTATTTTCCTTTATTTTTATAATTAAATTTGAATTATTTCCTCTTTTCCTTTACCAATTTCCATAGCAATTAATAAACCACATGTGATTCCCACTATAATGTTTTCCCACCATTTAGCTTAGAATACATGTTCTGTGACCTTAGTCTTCTTTTATTTACATGGAAAATCAACAGGGGCTATTACAAAATGCTCCCCCTTAGGGGAACACTGTCCTAAGTGTTCTATGATGATGTTAACTACAAAAACATGTTTCCAATGGGGATTTATAAGAATGGATTTATGCAACATTTACAACATGCCAAACTTCTAAAATGCCACCACCATACTACTTATTGGAGTTTTATAACATTAATCAATGCACTATTTGCACTATAATTCTTATTGGAGCTTTAAAACATAGATCGATGTAGTATTTACAACATATTGCTTATTTGAGCTTTATAACATAGCTCGTTGCAGTATTTAAATAAACATGTGCATGTATAAATAATAATGATGCATATACCAGACACATCTGCTCAAACAACAAATAAGGAAGGATACAAGGCCCACATTTGATCAACCATCTCCAATGTTGCTTCATTAGGCCAAAAGTTCTTCGACTACACTTTAACTTGCACTATTGCTCTGTTCTGAAGCATGAGTTGCTTCCACTGAAAAATGCACTAAGGCTCTAGATAGATATGGTTCCACCTACAATACATACCAATCAATCAAATGATCAACATCCTGGACATATCTCTTATGTAATGAAACATGGAAAACATCATAAAATTTCATTATTGGTGATATTGCAAATATGTAGGCCACTGGTCCAGTCCTCTCAAGGATCTCAAAAGGCCCACAATACTGAGGTGCCAGCTTGGTACATGACCCAATCCTCAATAATATCCTTTTGGGCTTGATGCACAAGTACACATGCTCCCCAACTCGAAACTACTCGAATGCTTTACGTTGATATGCATAACTCTTATTCATATCCCATGTTACCTTTAAATTCCTCACAATAACCTACATCTCCTGCTCCATGTCAACTAACATATCTAGTCTAATCAACACCATTTTCAATGGATCACTCTTGTTGATAGGAGCATTACAACGTTTCCCATAAAGAGCCTCAAATGGACTCATTCTCAAGGATTCTTGACACCCGTTGTTATAAGAAAAGTCAACTAGTCGAAGATACTCCTCCCACTTCCTCTGTTGATCCATGACATACATCGTCAAAATGTCCTTAAGAATCCTGATAACCTTCTCTCTCTGTCCTTTTGTTTGTGCATGATAATTTCTACTGAAAGGAAACTCTATCCCAAATCCTACAGATAACTCATTCCAAAACTTAGAAGTGAACTTGGCATCTCTGTCTAATATGATATTCTTGAAAACACCATGCAACCTCAGTATCTCCTTGATGAAGATCTAAGCTACCTAACTAGCTGAATTAGTAGACTTCACTGCAATAAAGTGAGCTACATTTCTCAACCTATTAACCACAACCATGATGGAATCATGTTATCTTCATGTCCTAAGAAACTTGTTGGAAATAATACTGAGAGCGAGGGTGAATCAGTATTAGGAAATCAACAATTTTTCATTTCCATAATCAGATTCATATACCTTACTTTAGTTAGAGGAACTCACGTGTACACACAACTGTGTTTAATGCAACTAGAGTATATCCAGCAAACTTCTGATCCAGATAATTAGTCATTTGTGGATCTCTAATCAGTGCATCAGAACTTCATTAACCATATAAACCGTAACCAGGTGTAGTAGAAAATTGAACAGATCATCACACATAAGAAACACACATGGACACCAAGATATAAGGTGGAAACCCATTGTGGGTGAAAACCACTTGCTGCAATCGTCTCTATCTTCTTTTAATAAGAATATTATGTTTACAGCTTTTGTACTGGTGCAGTCTTATACCAGTATGCAGGCTTCTACCTGTAGAAGGCTACAACCTTCTCTCATTCTCCATATTCTACTGGATACAACCCCCTAGCTCTTGTACTAGCAGTTATATTTACTAGTATGTAGGTGCTGACCTACATAATGCTACAACGTTTCATAAGTTTTTAGACTACATCCATCAACAACATCATTCAATATATCTAACCAATTTCCTTTCGAACCAACCACAACCGAATCAATCAATCACTGGATCAATCTAATCATTCATAATTCTGCCACCAGAATACAGTCACCAGAACCCAAGCCAGAACCCATAACACTGCAACAGAAAACAAAAGCAACTAAAACATATTTTATAAGTTATACGTTACTTCCATGTGTTTAACCTGCATGCATATGCTCTTTCCTTAAGGCGAACCTGCGTACAGATCTGCAAATGATGTATATTCTATTTTGATATGTAGAACCAGCCTGTGTACGTGCCTTTTCTAAAGTGAACCTGCATACAGATCTGAAAAATGAAGATTTAAATATTACAACAATTCCAGACTTAAGTCATACCCAAATCATCATATTAATAGACTTACAATAGGCCCCAATTATTCAAATAAATGATCAAACCACATAAAGATAATTCACTTCAAGCCTTAAGATCCTGATACATCATTAGATCTTATCCTTAATCAAGCGCTAAGGTTCATCCTTGGTTCAAATCCAGTAATGCACCATAAACCAATAACTTGCATACTAGATCTCACTCTTCATCAGATATTCAATTCTTGAGTTACCTCGCCTAATGATCTTCTCCTCCTTTTATAGATTTAGACCTTTGTCAATACCATGGACCAAAACCTCTTAGGACCAATACCTTGGATCAAATA
The DNA here is from genome assembly GCA_000404065.3 of Pinus taeda. Classification (NCBI taxonomy): domain Eukaryota; kingdom Viridiplantae; phylum Streptophyta; class Pinopsida; order Pinales; family Pinaceae; genus Pinus; species Pinus taeda. The sequence continues at coordinate 381,714 of APFE030665420.1, forward strand.
CATAGGTTCAATACCTTGGATCAAATACCTAGGATCAATACCTTGGATCAAATACCATGGACCACTACCATCAATCAAAATACAATGAAACAAATACTTCGGACCAAAACTTAGTTTTCCAAGGTATACTTGCTTTCCTTTATGTGAAATTGCATGTGTACGTTATATGCTCCTTTTGTTCTGTTAACCCATGTGTATACATGGCTTTGTCAATGGTGAACCTACGTATACCTCTCTTTATTCATTATGTGACTCTCATCTGTCACTTTGTGCTATTAACCTATACTATTGTGATCTGTCATCTGAATGAGTTGCTTTCTGAAATGATTTCTTGAAGTTGCCTTGCATTTTATCACGTCTATAAACACTACTCTCATGCATTTTGCCACATCTGATATCTCTTTTGTAGTTCATCTAGTTACCATATACAAGTGAGCTTTTCTTCTATAGGTGGGTTGCCATCAAGTACAACACATACATCATAGCACATACATCGTAGTGCCAATAATCTCCCCCTTTGACTTGATGGAAACAACAACCACGCCAAGTCACTCTCCCCCTTTGACATCAAGGGCAAAGGGTCATGCTCCCCCTGAGTGCATGCTAAAATCTGTGATATGTTGAAGTGTGTTTATTGAGCTCTCATGATCGAGTCCATGCTCCCCCTGAGCATAAGAAATGTCTACAAAAATATGTTCTAAAGGAAGAACATGACTCTATACATACATCACAAATGACCTTCCTATCGCTAAAGACTCATACATACATCCATCTCCCAATCAAGTGGGGATATACCAAATTTGACTCATCCACTAAACCAAGTGGGGATATACAATTGTTTATACATGTAAAAACACAAACATTACAACATCCATCGCATGCATAGTGGGGTTACAAATTCGGTCTTTTCATGACCTTTACATTAAAATATATACATGACATATATAACAGAGACCAAATATCTTAAACAAGACCATAATAGTCATCAACAACTATCATCAGCAACATTTGTCAACCAACATTTGGATGAACAGCCATGTTCTCCCCCTGAACCTGTTCCACCTGAATAAAAAAAAACTATGTGAATCTATACCAAACTCTTTTAAGATAATGCCAACAAATGCATGATTAGAAGTGTATGCTTCCCTTGAACCTGTGGCAAACGTTCACTGTCAGGACTGAACAAAAATAATAGAAGAGTTATCATGCCATCATCATCAATTAGATATACATCAAGTTATCAACAACTTATGAAAGCCAACATATTTCCACATGACATCCACAGATTGTAACCATCATCAAGCAGAGTAGATAATTCACTGAACCATATCAGACCCCTTTCTTCCTAAGTCTATCCCACTTCTTTTCCTCAAACCAACATATATGTGGTTGTATTCGTAGAAACCAACGTATGTATGTGACTTCACTTCAGAAAACTCACATATATGAACCTTTCTCTAAAAAAAAAGGATTTTAACAGTAGGATGATGCAACAACTACTCCCAGCTTCTGTCTGAGATATTCAGATGTCTCTCTAGGCAGTGGTTTAGTGAATATATTAGCAACCTATTCTTTGGAGGGAACATACTCCATTTTTACCTTTTGTTCAAGGACTTGTTCACATAGGAAATGATATTTGATGGGTATGTGTTTGGTCTTGGAGTGCATAATTGGATTCCTTGAAATACTGATGGCACTTGTATTATCACATAGAATGGAGATGGATGGAGTACATGTGATCTGAATATCTTGCAAGGTTTGCATCATCCAAAGTAATTATGTGCAGTAAGATGCAACAACCACGTATTTTGCTTCAGTTGTAGATAATGAAATTGAAATTTCTTTCTTTTTGAACCAAGACACCAACCTAGAACCCATAAAGAATGCACCACCACTAGTGCATTTTCTATCATCAACACTTCCTTCCCAATCTGCTTCTCTATATGCATGAAGTGTAAGACCTATATCTCTAGGATGCCATAAACCAAAGTTCTGTGTTCCTTGAAGATATTTGAAGATCCTTTTGACTACCTGAAGCTGAGATTCCTTTGGATTTGCCTGGAATCTTCCAACTATTCCCACTACATGCATGATGTCCAGTCAGGTACTTGTTAGATAAATCAAGCTACCAATCATGGATTTGTAAGTTGGTTGATGTACCGCTGTTGATTCATCATTTGAGCTGAGACTACATCCTGTTACCATTAGAGTACATAAAAGTTTAGAATCTTCCATGACATACTTTTTTAGTATTTGTTTGAGATATTTGGTTTGTGAGAGAAAAATACCATCTTTATTTGCTGAAGCTGTAGACCAAGAAAGTAGGTAAGCTCACCAAGCAAGAACATTTCAAATTCTTGCTGCATTACTGAAGCAAAATTTTGACTCATAGATTCTTCATTGCTACCAAAGATGATATCATCAACATACACAACAATTTTCAACAATTTATGAGTGTCCATCTTTGTATATAGATTGATATCTGCTGACCCCTTTAAGAAACCTTGTTGGCGGAGATATTTGTCAAGATGGTAATACCATGCCCTTGGAGCCTGTTTTAGACCATAAAGAGCTTTCCTAAGTTTGCATACAAGTTTTGCATCATTTCCAAGAATGAATCCTTCTGGCTGTTCAATATAGACTTCTTCTTCTAAGTCTTCATTAAGAAAGGCAGATTTTACATCCATTTGGTATACTTTGAATTTCTGAAGACTAGAAAGAGCAAGAAACGTTTTGATGGTTTCATGTCTAGCAATAGGTGCAAAAGTTTCTTCAGAATCTATACCTTCTTGTTGAACATATCCTTTACAAACAAGTTTGGCCTTGTTTCTAATAACTTCTCCATTTTCGTTCAGCTTGCTTTTGAATATCCATTTGGTTCCTATGATATTCTTATCATGAGGTCTAGGAACTAATTCCCAAGTATTATTCTTTTCCATTTGCTCAAGTTCTTCATTCATGGACTTGGCCCAACATTCATCTTTACATGCTTTACTTACATTTTGAGGTTCAATGGAAGATAGTAATGCTAGATAGCTTGAAGCTTCAGCAATGGTTCTTCTTGTCTATACATCTGCCCCTTTTTCTCCTAAAATTTGAGTTTATGGATGATTTTTTCTGAACATACCCGGACAGAGTCTTTTCCTCTATCGTTATCTCTTCTTCTGGTGCTTCATTGGTTTCTTCTTTAGAATCGATGTGATTTGATGTGGGAAAGTGATCCTCATCTTCTTCATTGTCATGATCCTCGATTTTTATCTGTTTTGGATTTTTGCATGTTTTATCAACTACAACATCAACACTTTCAATGGTTTTCCCAAGTCTTTTGTTATAACATTTATATCCTTTACTTCGGGAAGAGTAGACAAGAAGAACACCTTCATCTACTCTAGGTTCAAACTTACCAAGCTTTTCATCAGTCCTTTTCAAGTAACATTTGCTTCCAAAAACTTTGAAGTATTTTACCGTCGGAGTTTTACCATACCAAAGTTCAAGCGGAGTTTGAGTGATGTTTACCCGAACATTTTCTTGGTTGAGAATAGTGACGGTGGCGAATGTAGCTTCACCCTCGAAGGTTGAAGGAGTTCCTGATTCATCTAGCATAGCACAAGCCATTTTTTGAATAGTTCTATTCATCCCTTCTACCACTCTATTTTTCTAAGAAGTCCTTGCAGTGGGGAACTATCTTTTTATTCCATGTTGTTCACAAAAGTCAAAGAATTCATCTGAGGTAAATTACACTCCTCGATTAGATCTGAGGCATTTGATTTTGTGATCTGATTCATTTTCAACCAAAGCCCTGAAGGATTTAAACTTTTCAAATGCTTCATCTTTATGCTTTATAGGACCCATCCAACACATTTTGGAAAAATCATCAATGAAAAATATAAAGTATTCTTCTCCATGAGGTGATGTTTTCCTTGATGGTCCACATAAATCAGTATGAACAAGTTCAAGAGGCTTACTACCTGGCCCTTCCTCTTTGATGAACTGAGATCTAGTTTAGTTATTGAATTGACATGATTTTCATATCATATTTTCAGGAATGATGATATTTGGAAGATCACGAACAACGTGGAATCTGTGTGCTTTTCTTATCTGAGAAAATCTTAGATGTCCCAATATTTTGTGCCATAGCTAGTTTTCATTATTTTTGCTTAGACAACACTGTTGTTGTCCTCCCTTGAGTATGTATAGGTTTTTTTGATTTCTTTTACCTTTAATCATGGTTTCTCATGTATCAAGCTCACAAAAAATACTTCCATTTGATCGAAACACTACATCATTTCCTTGATCACACATTTGACACACACTCAATAGGTTATGCTTTAAGCCATCAACATAGATAACATTCCAATCATTAACTTTTTCTTTCAAGAAAACAGAGCCTTTACCTTTTATGACAGGAGCATTGTCGTTTCCAAATGAGACACTCTTTTCCTTTTCTAAGGCATTATATGAGTGTATCTTTTCTTTGTCACCTGTCATGTGTTTTGAGCATCCACTGTTGATGTACCACTGGTTTTCTTGCCCTTTTGCATACAAGGCTATACCACATATTTCTATTTGCGGTTGTTTCTTTTTCCATATTTTGAGATTTAATGCAGTTTGCTCCTTTTGAGCTATTTGCCAAAATTTACTCCTGCATTCAGATTCTTCATGGCCAAATTTGTTATAGATTGAGAATTCTATTTCATTTTCAAGAAAAGAAAAGTTATTATAGGAACTTTCTTGATCCCTATCACATTCCTTTGATTTTGTGCTTCTATAGTCATGATAGTTTTGTACGCAACACATTGAGCAGATTTCTCTCCAAAATTATGACATGAGAAACATTGACCATTAAAGAAGTTCCTGTGATTATTGAATCTACTAACATTTTGATTGTAGTTGAAGTTCCTCCTACTCACCTGTTGATTGTAGTTTCTATTGATATTATTTGAAGAAAATTTAGTACAATTTACTTGAGGTTGATTGTGGCTTCTGTTCATCCTTGATATAAATTGAGCCTAATTCACCTGGTGATATGCTTTATGCCTTTGTTGATGATTGTCAAACTCGTCACCTCTCTTTGCTGCATCAATATAGCTTATAGTGGAGGTAGACTACTTCTGTGATTGAGATGTTTCTTCAGTATATCCAAGACCTGTCTTTATCATAGGAGAGCGCTGCACTTTGATAATTTCATTTAATTTTTCTGATCCTTTAGTAAATCTAAGATTGAAAGATTTTTTTTTCTCAAGATCCTTTCTTAGACCCACAATTTCACATTCTAGTTTTTCATTGTGTTTTTATCTTTCAGCAAGTTGGTATGTCCTCCTTTTATAGTTTTAGGCCTTTCTCAATACCATGGACCAAAACCTCTTAGGGCCAATACCTTGGATGAAATACCATGGACCACTACCATGGATCAAAATACCATGGACCAAATACTTCAAACCAAAACTTAGTTTTCCAAGGTATACTCACTTTCCTTTCTGTGAAAGTGCATGTGTACGTTATACATTCCTTTTGTTTTGTTAACCCACATGTATATGTGGCTTGGTAAATGGTGAACCTGTGTATATCTCTCTTTCTTCATTCCATGAGTCTGATCTGTCACTCTATGCTATTAACTTGTAGTACTTTGATCTCTCAATTGAATGAGTTTTTTTTTGAACTGATTCTTGAAGCTTCCCTGCATTTCATCACCTCTATAAAAACTACTATCATGCATTCCACCACATCTAGTTACCATATACAAGTGATTTGTTCTGCCATAGGTGGGTTGCCATCAAGTACAACACATACATCATCCAATAATCCTATAATGAAGTCCATGGAAATGAGCTTGCATTTCCATTTTGGAATTGGAATAGGTTGTAATAGACTAGCTAAGTACTTAAAATCATCTTTCACTTGCTGACAGTCCAAACATCTAGCAACAGACTCAATCACCTGCTTCTTCAAGTTCGACCAATAATAGAACTTCTTAATAATTGTCAAAGTCTTCTGATATCCTAGGTGGCCAAAATATCACTTGACATGAAACTCCCTAACAATAAGCTTCTTCAGCTCACTCCTATTTGACACATAAATCCCATCCTTGAAGCTCACCAAGTCATCTACCATGACGTGATACTCCTCATCCCTATCACCTTCACCTTGCTACTACAATATTCTCTTCATCTACTGGTGTTAGAAATAATGGAAACCATGAAGCTACTGGGGGGTGAATCAGTAGTGTGGACAAATTATACAGTTTTTACAAATAATCATGGATAAACAATGAAACTCAGTCATGTAAAACATAACATAATCATTAAGCACATAAGAAACATGTACAGAAGACACCAATATTCTCTTTATTACAAGCATCATCTTGATTACATTGATGTCACACAAGTTACTACTTGTAGGTTTATCAACTACTAACGAAAGGAACTTCTATCCCTTCTTTTTTATAAGCTATCACTAAAAGGGACTATTGCCCCTACTTGTTTACCAGTCTCTGTTGAAAGGGATTACTTCCCCTACTTATTTACTAGCACTCACTATAACGGAATCTTGCCCTTGATCATTTACCAACATCCACTAAAAGGAGCTACTACCCTTGATGTACAAGCTACCAATAGGCCATTTTCAAACTACAACCAATAGGCCACTTTTACCACAAACAAATATTTTTTTCTCATAGAAAATTTTCACTAAATCCACCATACAAACACCTTCAGTAGTCTCTGATTATTGATAAAAGCACCACCACCTTCAACAATTTCACATTGTTGAACAAATCACCAAGATTTATGCACCAACATAATCAATCACCATGACCAATGCACATATTTTAATCTTTAGAACAAATTTCAAATACTGAGATTGGTCTCTTATTCACTCTTGATGCATACCAACATTATGTATCATGCTGCACTAACAACCTATAATCCACACACTTCAATATACCATCATTGTTTCTTGAATTGTTCTTATAAAGATTTTTTCATTTCTATTTTTGGAATTTCTAGCTCCATGCATAAACACTTGTATTTGTCTTTCTTCTAGTTCAACTAATTTTTTTGTGTTAAGTCCCTATAATACTAGTGTATCCCCTTATTGTTATTGTTATTGTATCTCCCTATTGTTATTGTTGTGATAATGTATCCCCCATATTTTTATTGTTGTGCCCCTTTGAAGTCCACTATTGTTATTGTTGCTCCCTTACATTATTATTGATACGTAGGATATGATTATAATGTGACTCCTCAGATTCCTATATATACCAAGGAGGTCTTATCATTTGTATCATCCAAGAATTATTCATTTATGTAATTTAAAGGAGGCTTTCCCCTCAAAGAGGATAATTTTTAAGTCATTGATCAATCTTTTCTTCTGATTTGTGATCTGGTTGCATAAGATTTGGTATCATAGCTTTGGATTCTACTATTTCATTGCTTCAAACATGTCATCTTGTAATTTTCACTATATCATTTTTTCTATGAGGGGCCAGAAGTTTAAATTTCACCCATGTGGAGTTGTAATCTTGATGAACATCCTGTAAAAAGTTTAGATCTTGGTTCGCTATAGTTTCTGCGACATGGTCTGAATAATTTAGAGTTTTTTCATGCTCCATAATTTAGTCACAAACATGTGACCTTGGGAAAATTGTCGTAACTTTCTCTACGAGCATCGGATTTGAATTTCATAAAACATGATTGATAGTGCACTAATTGAATTTTTGCGTAATATTATTTTCAAGGCTGAAGGTTGAAAAAGTGATACATGGTATTCCTTACAAGTCCTCTCTACTGAACAATTCATAATCAGGTCACTGTGGGAGATTGGGTATAAAATTATCTTGAAGAATCCAATTTTGGTCTGACTTGTGTCTTTGGAAATAAGAATCAGTGGGCTAACATAGTACGAATTTTCAAATCTTGTGGAGACAAAATTACAAAGATAAAATAGTTTCAATATCCAGCTCTAAAATGCAAGAAAAAAGGTGTGTATATTTTTTTAATTTGCATAACTTTTGTTTGAAAAAATAGTTTGAAGTGATTCAAAGGGCATAGAGAAGCATATATATCATTATTTCATTCCAATATACCTAGAAACAAAAAAATGGACATGCCTAGTTAACAACTAGAAAGATCTAATATGATGCATGAAGAAGAAGAAATGCAATGTGATATATCAAAGTTATAGGACCAAGCGTGACAAATTTCACTCTCACAAAAAGAAACCAAAAATTAGTTGGGAGTGATGAGTGTTAATATGTATGGTTTAGAGAAAAAAACAAAAGGAGAGATGGAATGTTAACAAAGTTTTTGCAAGAAAGACTTTCCAGTGGTGAAAAGGTAATCCATGAAAATCGTGATGAGGACAAAAGGAATACAAATTATGATTTAGAGACTCCAATGTTGGGTTTAAGACCCACCACATTCCAAAGATAAATATGAGGAATTTTTATGGCAAGGATATAATATCTTGGATACTACCAATGGAGCAATATTTTGAACTACATGATGTGTGACACAAACAAAAGTTACACATTACATCTTTATATTTAGAACTCAATCAAATTTTATGGTATTGATGGATTTTTTCTTGTAAAGCACTTGTCACTTGGTCAATTTTTATGGAGGAAATAATAGAAAATTATGAGGATACAAAGAGAAACATCTTCTTTAGCTAATTGATAAATCTCAAACCAAAGGGTTTAACGACAGAGCACATTGAGGACTTCCAAAAATTTAATAGCAAGGTAACTTGTATTCGAGAGGACCATATGATTGATATATTCATTGGTAATTCAAAGGATAATATCCAACACGAATTTTTCCTTTGGGAACGTAATTCATTAGAGAAGGCAATCAAGGTGGAAAGAGAAGTCGAAAGAAAATTTATTGCAAAAAGGAAGATTACCACTCCCAACTATAAATATGGAAGTGTTGTTGCTCCTAAGCTTTGACAACCTACATGGATGACACCACAAAAATTGGAGGAAAAAGAGAAAAACGTATTAGTTATAGTTTTGGTAGAAAATAAACTAAAGGTCATAACTGTGATGTGAAGGAATTATTTTACATAGATTGTGAATAGGAGGAAGAAAAGGAACAAGAAACATCAAAAATAGGAGGATATACACCAAGAACCAACCCCAGAGAAAGAAGAAATGAATATAGCCATATCTTGTAATGCATTGGCTAAAATTACTACTCCTCAAACTCTCAAGATAAAAGGATATATCATGTAGAAATACGTAATATTGTTGATTGATTCAGGTAGTACCATAATTTTATTCATTGTAAAATAGCCAAGGAATTGAATTGCTTCCTATATCTAACACCAGATTGTCAAGTGATGGTTTCAAATGAAGGAACTATAAATTTATGTAGAAAGTGCCATAATATGAAGCTAACGATGGGGGAATATGTATTGAATACTCCAATGTTTTCCATTCTAATGGGTGGTGTTCATGTTGTAGTGGGAGCCTAATGGTTACAATGTTTTGGGACAATAGCTTTTAATTTTCAAGAACCTTTCATGAAAGTATATTGGGAAGGAAAGGAAGTTGAATTAAGGGGTATTGTAGGGAAACCAAGAAAGATAATAAGCTCAATGGCATGATAAATCTTTTGAAGAAATAACAGCAGGGCGTAATTGCACAATTATGTTCATTAGAGTTTCAAACATTGAAATCGTCTATTTCTCCAGATCTCCAAAAAGTCTTGGATGATCATGCCAAGGTATTTGAGACTCCAAAAATCGTCGCACCTATTCATGATCATGATCATTCTATTCATTTGATTGGAGGAAGTGTCCCTCCAAACCTCAAACCTTACAAATATCCCTATGGTTGAAAGTGTGAAATTGAGCATATGGTTGTAGAAATGGCAGAGGCTAGTATAATTCAACATAGTCAAAATTATTTCTCTACTCCAATAGTATTGGTGCACAAGAAGAATGGATCAGGGGGTATGTGTTGAGATTATAGGGAGCTCAACAAGATCACTATTAAAGATAAAGTTCCTATTCCTGTCATTGATGGATTGTTGGATGAATTACATGTAACAATTTACTTTTCAAAGTTGGATCTTCGTTCAAGATATCATCAAATTAGAATGAATATTCAAGACATTCCGGAAAAAAACATTCAGAGCTCATGAGGGTCATTATGAATTTTTTTTCATTCCTTTTGGACTTACTTACGCACCTTCCACATTTCAAGGTTTGATGAATTCCGTTTTCAAACCCTTTCTTAGAAAATTCGTGTTAGTATTTTTTGATGATATACTAATATACAAGAAGTCTTGGAAGGATCAAGTTCAACATGTTGACAACATGCTGAAACTATTGGAGGAGAAAAAATTATATGCAAAACCCTCCAAATATTTATTTGGAGTACAAGAGGTGGAAAATTTGGATCATATTGTACCTCATGAGGGTGTTAAGGTATGCCTAAAAAAATTAAAGCCATTAAGGAATGGAAAATACTCACAACCATAAATCATATTCGAGGATTTCTCTGATTAATAGCATATTATCAAACTTTCTTTAAGAATTATCAGAGAATAACAACTCCTCTAGAAAAATTACTAAAGAAATATGCATTTTATTGGACCGTCGAAGCAACTAAGGCCTTTGAGCATCTTAAAAAGGCAATGTGCCAAGCACCAGTCTTAGTTACTCCAGACTTCCCAAGAACATTTATTGTTGAATGTGATGCCTCAGAAAATGGAATTAGTGTTGTTTTAATGGAATAAGGAAGACCAATTTATTTTCAAATTTATCCAATCAAAGGAAAGTATATACACAAATCTATTTATGAGAAGGAAATTTTAGATATACTACATGCACAAAAACAATGGTGACCTTACCTAATGGGAAGAAGGTAAAAACATATCATGATAGTCTTAAACACTTTTACGAACAAAGATTATCTTCAAAAGATAAGAGAAAATGGGTCACGAAGATGTTGGGTTATGACTTTGAAATCATATACAAAAGAGGGAAGAAAAATGTTGTTGTAGATGCATTTTGAAGAAAGAGTGAGGATGTGGAAGCATTTCTTTATGTCATTTTTATTATCCAACCTGAATGGATAACTAAAGCAAGGGATGAATGGAATAATGACGAAGAGGTGTGGACACTCATTCAAAAGTTGCAGCAAGATTCTAGTAAATCTGACACATTTAGCTAAGAAAATGATTCATTATGGTACAAAGATCACTTATATATTTGTAAGTGTAGATTTTTACTTGTAAATTCAAATTGCTTATGTAATATACTAGAACAAAAGACTTGAATATAGTCTACTCATCAGTGGAAACCAAAATTGATCAATGATAACAATAAGAAGAAAATGAAGAATTTCAATCATACATAACACATTATTTTTCTGGGGAAAGAAACCCCTCCAAACACCGACATCTATACTGAATTAATGAGAATATATGATAGGGAAATACAAGGCTTGTTCGACCTGAACAATTCCTACATGAATTCAATCTATCTCTCTACTTCATAGACCATCTCAAGCCAACACTTAGACAATTTTACTACCTTCCAAGCCCCTAATTCCTTGTGCAATTCTTGAAATAATTAGCCTATATTTAATTGGGGAAATCCATGACCACAACTACACAATCCATCATATGCATTCCACTGATTGCATGCACCATCTATACAAATTGGAAAATTATACAACTGATAGTACACTATCCCTGAACTCTAATCTCAATTGGGTCTTCCTCTGAACTAAAATGCATGAGTTATTTATGAGTGAATCTTCAGTTAGCTGGTGGAGGAGTGAAGCTGCACTAAAATTGCTCCCCACTACTAGACCTCCTCCAGTTCCTCCAACTGTTTGAACTAGTTTAACTAACTTTAACTTAGACTGAGTTAATTAATTACAACTCAAAAGAATTCAACCTCGACCCCTAAACTTTAGGAATCACTCTACATGACTCTAGATAGACTTCCAACTTGGATGTACTGAGTCACCTAAGTCGAGTTAGCTTAGTTCACTATTACTTGCTGCTATGAGAGTAGAATTTTGATTGAATTCCTAATTTATTTCAAGGAAAAATCAAATTAGGATTTACTGTTTCTATTTTTAATAGTAAGAATTCCCAACTCAAATAAAATATTCTTTTGGAATTGGACACCTTCCCCTTAGGAGGGCACTCAATATTATTAAAAACTTACCACAGGGTTAAGAAGGATTTTTTTTGGGATGCCCTTAAATAAAATATTCATAAGTTTGTGGAAGAATGTTTGCTTTTCCAACAAAATAAAGTTGAAATAATTAAGACCCCATGTCTATTACAACCTTCAGGCATTCCAAATCCACATTGGGAGGAGGTCTCAATGGGTTTTATCATAGGTTTACCAAAGTTTGAAGGATAGATTAACATCATTGTAATAGTTGATAGACTTACAAAGTATACACACTTTTGTGCATTATCTCATCCTTTTAAAGCCGCTACAATTTCTACTGCATTTATGGAAACAGTTCAAAAGCTACATGGAAACCCAAAGATTATTGTAAGTGACAAATATCCCATTTTCACTTTAAATTTTTGGATGAAATTATTTTCTTGTCTTGGTACTCAACTAGCTCATAACTCATCTCATCATCCTCAATATGATGGGTAAACTGAGATAGTGAAAAAATGTCTAGAAGGATATCTTTGTTCCTTTGTATCTAACAAAAAAACACAATGCATGAAGTGGTCAACTCTCACTGAATAGTGGTATAACACTTCCTTCCATACTGTAGCAAAAATTACCCCATTTATGGTACTTTATGGATATCAGCCAACATCCATCATGTTAGGGTGTTATAATTTATAGTGATCAATAAATGATTATCTGGTTATTTATTTTGGGAATGTCCTGGTAAAGTTTAGCATATAAATCACTAAGTGTCATAGCCTAAAGGTTTTCTTCACGAAGGAACCATTTAGTTCTTGGAGATTTGTGGTCAAGACAAGCCTAAATTTTTGGGAGATATTTTTGCACATAAATTCTAGGTTAGATCATGTTGTAGGTGTTTTCATGGTAATGTTCTAAGAAGCATCTTTCCAATTGTATATATCGTGTTTCAAACCAACTTCCGGTTCAAGAGATAAAGCAATTTGAAGTCTGCTCCTCAAAACCACAAAACAAAGAAAAAATCCCAAGTGTGAAATTATTTATTTGAATTATTAAAATTAATTCTATTTTTACTTAACCAAGAGACGATCCTTCTATTAAATTAGGTCAAAACATATTTTACACATGTTACAACAGATGCCCAAAGGTGCAAATTCCCATAAAGGGAGAGTGAAAATACCCAAAGTACCCAAAAAACCCTCCAAAAATCAAATAGAGACAAGGCTTGGACTGCCTTGGAACCAAGAGCGGACAAGTGGATCCAAAGTCCACTCCATTAAACTAACCGATGATCTATCTTCTAACAATCGAACGGTCAACATTCAACCTGCACGGAGGTAAACCCTGCCAAAAAACCCTTAAGTTGCATGATCAACACTGACAATTGATCTTTTCCTTCTGATCCAACAGCTAGTGTCCATATTGCGCAGCTTAAAAAGCCCACTAAATATCGTGTGATGAAGGCATTTTTCTTTTTCAGTCCTCCACCACGTGTTTCTTCCTGAGTGGAATCATTAGCTTTTCATTAAAACCATCTTTGGTTTGGATGGCACTCGATGAAGGTGGTAAACCATTAACGGTTTTATCCTTTCAGCCCCACCAACTTGCACACCAAAAGGTGGCCATTTATCTTCCCTCTCTAGATCTGACAGCCACAAACCAAATTACACCACAGATCTACTCGCGGATGACCTAGCGATGAAGGGAGTAATCACTATTCATCCACCTCCACGCATTGCTTTCTGAATGACATTGCTAGTTCTCTAAGAAAACCTCTTGCAAGTCAGAGGGCACCCAAAGCAGGTGGTATGTCTCAAGTAGTTTTTGACCCCAGTAATATCTTCCTTTGAAGCATTGCCAGAGGAAGACATAGCCAGAAGGGTGGCTTCTGTGGCATTCGTCTCCCATGGAATCACTCCTCCTGTGATCAAATATCTTCTGTCTCATTTACTGTCTCTGTTTCTAGAAGCTCCCTTAGAAAATTGTCAGTGCATCTCCTCTGATAAGCCATCTGAACTGAACTTATTCATCATTGTCATGAAGTAAAATTATTTCTCTTGATTTTTCCTCATACTATTGTCTATCGCTGAGGGCCTAGGATGAGTATTCCTCCTTCAAGTTGTCCTCCATTACCTCCTCCCACCAGCACCATAAGTGGATATGCTTGTTTCGAATCCCCTCCTTGGCAAGCCATTCTGCAACTTTGTTGGCTTCCCTGCGGACATGCACCAACCTAGGAGTTCTTAGCATTATTAGGTGTGCTTGGATTATTTTGTTAGACTTGCAGAAATCGCCACTGTTCTGAGATTTTCTCTGGTACAGTGCCAACATTTATCCTCTTCATCGAGTTAATGACTAATTCCAAGCCAGCCTCAATAATGGCATTGTGAATGTTGCACTTGAGCAGTATTTCCAAGCATAATTCCATTGCCATGAGCTCAACCATATTGTTGGTTTCTTTTCCTAGATGAATGTGGAAGATGACTTGTATATTTCCTTCCTCATCCCTCATGACCCCTCCATAACCTGCCTCTCCCAGATTCCCTTTTGAGGCCCCATCTATGTCAAATTTTAAAAAGCCATGTGAAGGGGGTTGCCATGAAGCCTTTTCTACTGTGGTATTCTTGTTGATCTACATAGAGCACTGAGGGGGTTGAACCTTGAGCTCTAACTTCTCCAATATTATGGCCTCTCTTTGTCCTCTGGGTTTGCTAATAGCTACACCTCCCAGGATATGAACAGTCTCTTTGAGTTGTTTAAGGATTAGCTTAAGGATGCTGCTCACTGAGCTCGCCTTATCCTTGAAAAGCCTGTTGTTGTGCTCCTTGCAAACATTCTAGATTATGAACCCTAGGGTCAATGCCCAGGTGGAGTTAATGATCACATTATCCAAAAAAAAAATCTGCCATTTTCTCAAAGTAGCAATGATGTCATTTACATGTCTATCTTTTTGCTCGAAGACATCTCCAACGCAATTCCAAAGTATTGTAGTGAAAGTGCATCTATTTAGGAGATCTTTAGTAGTTTCTTCCTATTGTCCACATAGGCGACATCTTGAGGGGCCAACAAAGCCTCTTTTTATTAGGTTATCCCATGTCAGAATCTTTCCCTGTTGAACCAGCCACTTGAATAGTTTGACTTTCATACAATGAGGATTATCCCAGAGTTCTTTCCATGTCTTATTAGTGTTTAGAAAGTTAATCCCTGAATCTATCCTTTTGGCCTCCTTAAGGTTGAAGAGACCTGCCTTGTTCTTCCCCATCTTAGTTTATCGTCCAAGGTAGAGTTTAAGATTTGCCTCTTTTTTAAAGGACCTTTAATGGCTATAGCTTGAGTATCCAACATGCCCATTCCACTATAATATGGAAGTTCCATATTCTCCATTTCCCATTATTCGTTGATTGGTCCCAATTTGATGATATCGGTGTGGATGTCTATAAATTCTTCACTACGGAGATTATCTTCTTGTTGCCAATTATCCTTCGAGAACCAAGCCAAATTTCCATTTTTGATCTCCCAGAAACTGTGATTCTGGACCAAGGCCCTGTTCTCCCATGCCTTATTCCAAATTGTGGAACCTTTTACTTGTCTTGTCATTCTTATGAGGTTCTTCTCCTGCCAATCTCTTGCATACTTTTGCTTCCATAGTTTTTCCCGGGGGCTTGTATTTCCTTTAACCATCTCCACTAGATTTTGGCTCCAAGAACTCTATTAAGAATTCTTGGGTAATGAAGACCCAAGCCACCATGGGACTTTAGTTTTCATATCCTGTCCTATGCCACTAGGTCCCATTTATTCTTTCTTCACCTTTCCCCCAGAGAAAGTCTCTCTGAATGTTTCTTATATTTGTAATTACACCAGTTGCTGCCGGAATGGCAGATAGCGTATAGATAGAGATACTTTGAAGGATAGCCTTAGTTATAATCAGCCTCCCTGCTAGATTTAGGTCTCTATTTTTCCATTTGTTAATCTTATCTTTTATTTTATTTAGAACAAGCTCCCAGATTTCCTTGTTTAGCGACTTGTAGGTGAGGGGAGCTCCCAGGTACTTCGCGGGCAATGACTCTCTTTGAAAGCCCAAAATTCTGGAAAGATTTCTTTGTATTGAAACATCTGTATTAAAAAACAAAATCATTGATTTAGTAAGACTTACCTTTGTACTTGTTGCCATAACAAACTCACTCAGAATCTGCTTAAATGCTTTGGTTTCCTTGACAGTGGGTGTGCCTTGAAGCATAGTATCATCCACAAATTGTTGATGTGTCACCGTGTCCCCACCTTGAGTGAGTCTTAGACCCTGAATTCTCCCTTCCTCCTTAGCAACTCTGATTTCCCTCCCTAACCCTTCCATCATTAGAATGAAAAGGAAAGGAGAAAGAGGATTGCCTTGCCTGAGACCTCTAGTAGGCTTGAAGGTTTTGGAGGGAGAGCCATTGAGAAGAATTAAACAGCTAGCGGTGGTAACTAGCGCCATGACCCATTTTATAAAATTGTAATCAAAGCCATAGGCTTTTAATACTGCTCTTATGTATGACTAGCTAAGTTTGTCATAGGCCTTTGTTATGTCCATCTAAATTATCATCCCTGCTTGTTTATTGATAATGAGTGAATGAACCACTTCATGTGCTTGAATTATGTTATTAAGAATTTGTATTCCTTCCACATAGCCCATTTTCTCCTCTAACACTAAGGTCGGGAGAAGTGGTTTGAGATGGTTGGCAATCACTTTGGATATTATTTTGTATACCACAATGCATAATGCTATAGGTCTAAATATGTCTTGAGAGGTGGCCTTTTCCTGTTTGGAGATTAAGGCTATGAAAGATTCATTATGCGCATTTAAGAATGTCTTAAATCTTCAAGATTATTCCACTACCTTCAGGATATCCTGTTTTACTATCCTCCAACATGTTTTGAAAAAGTCCACATTGAAGCCATCTGTGCCTCGTGCTTTCCCATTGTGAATCTCTTTAACGACTTCTTTAATTTCTTCCTCTGTTACTGGTCTGTTGAGATTGTAATTATCTTCTCTAGAAACCAATTTAGGAATGTACTGACTAAATATTTTCATAAATTGATATCTGTCTTCCGAGGTTTCCTCAGTAATTTTCTGAAAATGATGGACTAGAACCTTTTCCATCTCTTCATGAGTGTTTCTTTCCATTCCATGTTGATCTGTAATTTTCACAATTGTGTTGTTGTTTCTGTGAGCTATGGTGGATCTGTGGAATAATTTGGTGTTTCGCTTCCCTTCCTTAATCCATTTTACTTTGGATTTATGTCTCCGGGATATTTCCTCTTATAGACATATGCTTTTCCATTCATGCTAGAGTGACTCTGCCATCTCTTTCCTTTCAACTATATAGCCTTCTGTGATAAAGATATGGTTTATTTCCTTTAGTTTTGTTTTCTACATCTCCTTTAGCTTTGAATATATTGCCAAATTCCATTTTATTCCACTCTTTGAGTGTGCCTTTAATGTGCTTGAGCCTGCAATGTAGAAGGAACATATTTGTACCTTGAAGGTATAGCTCTTCCTTCCACCATTTTTCAATGTTTGTGAGAAAATTTGAATGAGTGAGCCAAGCATTCTCAAACCTGAAGGGGGAGTTCCTTGGTTTACCAAAAAGAAAAGCTTCCAATTGGATAGACCAGTGATCTAAACCTCCAAAAGGTAGGATGAGCATAGTCATGCTGCTTCCCATGAGAAGAAGTTCCTCTGAAATAATAAATCTGTCCAATTTTGAGGCTACTTGGGCAAGCCCCCCTCTTTTTTTATTCCAAGTGAAGATTCCATTGATGGTTTCCATATCAACTAATTTCATATTGTTGATGAAGTTTTTGAAGGCAACTGAATCTCTACCAAGTGTTCTATTTCCTCCTTTTCTCTCCATGAGTGATTTTGTCATGTTAAAATCACCTCCAAGAATCCAGGGTAGAGTTGGGTATGTCTTCTTCATATCCTCCAGTGTTGTGAGGAGTCAAATTTTATCCTCCACTGGCTATGGACCATATACATTTGTGATCATGTAACATTGTCTATCACCCACTGGTTGGAAAATCGGAGAAAGGTGATGTATGGATGCCTCTGCATCAATCACACCAAATTTTTGTGGATCCCATAGATTGAGAATGCCACCAGCAGATTTATTTGCCTTAACTTCAAGGTATTCATATCTATATAACCATTTGCTATGTTTTTCGCAGATCTTTTCCTCTGAGCATTTTGTTTCCTGTATGAATACAATGTTAGGTTTTTCCTCTCTGATCTTGTTACCTAGATTCCTCTGTTTTCTTCTGCTGCCTAGTCCTCTAATGTTCCAGGTTGTGATTTTCATTGAGGTGGGGTTTTAAATGAGTAACTAGAAAGGTATTTCATCCTTATTGAGTTAATCATGAGTTTTCCACACTCTAGTAGTAATTCTTTCTGTCTTTTTCTTCCCCTCCTCTTGCCTGGATTTTTTGTTAGTTTTCCAGTTATTAATCGTATTGAGGAAGTCCCTTTATTTTCCTGGTTATCATGTCCTCTTTTGACTCCTGCAACTATTTGATGTGACTTGTTAAGGAATATCTTTTGTACCTTGTCCACATCCTCCTCTGGTATGGAGTTTATTCCTAGGTTTCTTCCTTGTTCTAGAAACCTTTCCAGCTCTAGGTTCTCCCTTTCCAGGATCTCCTGTAAGTCTTGGTCCATTGTGCCACTTTCACTTTGAGTCATTTCCTGTTCTTTTTCTATTTCCATGTTACCCAAAGGGTCCATCGTGTGTTCATTTTGTTCCTGAGTGAACTCCATGCTGGTCTCTCTTCCTTTCCCCCTTGTTAACTGATTCTCTGTATTCTCTTAATCATCTCCATCTACTTATTTTTCTCCTAAGATCTCAAAACTGTTGTAACTTCTTGTTTTGTTATCATTATCAATAGTGTTCTTTGTGTCTTCCTTCCCTCTCCTTTTCATTTTACTCCTACTTTGGTGAAACCTATATGGGACTTTAGTTTTCATATCCTGTCCTATGCCACTAGGTCCCATTTATTCTTTCTTCACCTTTCCCCCAGAGAAAGTCTCTCTGAATGTTTCTTATATTTGTAATTACACCAGTTGCTGCCGGAATGGCAGATAGCGTATAGATAGAGATACTTTGAAGGATAGCCTTAGTTATAATCAGCCTCCATGCTAGATTTAGGTCTCTAGTTTTCCATTTGTTAATCTTATCTTTTATTTTATTTAGAACAAGCTCCCAGATTTCCTTGTTTAGCGATTTGTAGGTGAGGGGAGCTCCCAGGTACTTCGCGGGCAATGACTCTCTTTGAAAGCCCAAAATTCTGGAAAGATTTCTTTGTATTGAAACATCTGTATTAAAAAACAAAATATTTGATTTAGTAAGACTTACCTTTGTACTTGTTGCCATAACAAACTCACTCAGAATCTGCTTAAATGCTTTGGTTTCCTTGACAGTGGGTGTCCCTTGAAGCATAGTATCATCCACAAATTGTTGATGTGTCACCGTGTCCCCACCTTGAGTGAGTCTTAGACCCTGAATTCTCCCTTCCTCCTTAGCAACTCTGATTTCCCTCCCTAACCCTTCCATCATTAGAATGAAAAGGAAAGGAGAAAGAGGATCGCCTTGCCTGAGACCTCTAGTAGGCTTGAAGGTTTTGGAGGGAGAGCCATTGAGAAGAATTAAACAGCTAGCGGTGGTAACTAGCGCCATGACCCATTTTATAAAATTGTAATCAAAGCCATAGGCTTTTAATACTGCTCTTATGTATGACTAGCTAAGTTTGTCATAGGCCTTTGTTATGTCCATCTGAATTATCATCCCTGCTTGTTTATTGGTAATGAGTGAATGAACCACTTCATGTGCTTGAATTATGTTATTAAGAATTTGTATTCCTTCCACATAGCCCGTTTTCTCCTCTAACACTAGGGTCGGGAGAAGTGGTTTGAGATGGTTGGCAATCACTTTGGATATTATTTTGTATACCACATTGCATAATGCTATAGGTCTAAATATGTCTTGAGAGGTGGCCTTTTCCTGTTTGGAGATTAAGGCTATGAAAGATTCATTAAGCGCATTTAAGAATGTCTTAAATCTTCAAGATTATTCCACTACCTCCAGGATATCCTGTTTTACTATCCTCCAACATGTTTTGAAAAAGTCCACATTGAAGCCATCTGTGCCTCGTGCTTTCCCATTGTGGATCTCTTTAACGACTTCTTTAATTTCTTCCTCTGTTACTGGTCTGTTGAGATTGTAATTATCTTCTCTAGAAACCAATTTAGGAATGTACTGACTAAATATTTTCATAAATTGATATCTGTCTTCCGAGGTTTCCTCAGCAATTTTCTGAAAATGATGGACTAGAACCTTTTCCATCTCTTCATGAGTGTTTCTTTCCATTCCATGTTGATCTGTAATTTTCACAATTGTGTTGTTGTTTCTGTGAGCTATGGTGGATCTGTGGAATAATTTGGTGTTTCGCTTCCCTTCCTTAATCCATTTTACTTTGGATTTATGTCTCCGGGATATTTCCTCTTATAGACATATGCTTTTCCATTCATGCTAGAGTGACTCTGCCATCTCTTTCCTTTCAACTATATAGCCTTCTGTGATAAAGATATGGTTTATTTCCTTTAGTTTTGTTTTCTACATCTCCTTCAGCTTTGAATATATTGCCAAATTCCATTTTATTCCACTCTTTGAGTGTGCCTTTAATGTGCTTGAGCCTGCAGTGTAGAAGGAACATATTTGTACCTTGAAGGTATAGCTCTTCCTTCCACCATTTTTCAATGTTTGTGAGAAAATTTGAATGAGTGAGCCAAGCATTCTCAAACCTGAAGGGGGAGTTCCTTGGTTTACCAAAAAGAAAAGCTTCCAATTGGATAGACCAGTGATCTGAACCTCCAAAAGGTAGGATGAGCACAGTCATGCTGCTTCCCATGAGAAGAAGTTCCTCTGAAATAATAAATCTGTCCAATTTTGAGGCTACTTGGGCAGGCCCCCCTCTTTTTTTATTCCAAGTGAAGATTCCATTGATGGTTTCCATATCAACTAATTTTATATTGTTGATGAAGTTTTTGAAGGCAATTGAATCTCTACCAAGTGTTCTAGTTCCTTCTTTTCTCTCCATGAGTGATTTTGTCATGTTAAAATCACCTCCAAGAATCCAGGGTAGAGTTGGGTATGTCTTCTTCATATCTTCCAGTGTTGTGAGGAGTCAAATTTTATCCTCCACTGGCTATGGACCATATACATTTGTGATCATGTAACATTGTCTATCACCCACTGGTTGGAAAATCAGAGAAAGGTGATGTATGGATGCCTTCGCATCAATTACACCAAATTTTTGTGGATCCCATAGAGTGAGAATGCCACTAGCAGATTTATTTGCCTTAACTTCAAGGTATTCATATCTATATAACCATTTGCTATGTTTTTCCCAGATCTTTTCCTCTGAGAATTTTGTTTCCTGTATAAATACAATGTTAGGTTTTTCCTCTCTGATCTTGTTACCTAGATTCCTCTGTTTTCTTCTGCTGCCTAGTCCTCTAATGTTCCAGGTTGTGATTTTCATTGAGGTGGGGTTTTAAATGAGTAACTAGAAAGGTATTTCATCCTTATTGAGTTAATCATGAGTTTTCCACACTCTAGTAGTAATTCTTTCTGTCTTTTTCTTCCCCTCCTCTTGCCTGGATTTTTTGTTAGTTTTCCTGTTATTAATCGTATTGAGGAAGTCCCTTTATTTTCCTGGTTATCATGTCCTCTTTTGACTCCTGCAACTAGTTGATGTGACTTGTTAAGGAATATATTTTGTACCTTGTCCACATCCTCCTCTGGTATGGAGTTTATTCCTAGGTTTCTTCCTTGTTCTAGAAACCTTTCCAGCTCTAGGTTCTCCCTTTCCAGGATCTCCTGTAAGTCTTGGTCCATTGTGCCACTTTCACTTTGAGTCATTTCCTGTTCTTTTTCTATTTCCATGTTACCCAAAGGGTCCATCGTGTGTTCATTTTGTTCCTGAGTGAACTCCATGCTGGTCTCTCTTCCTTTCCCCCTTGTTAACCGATTCTCTGTATTCTCTTAATCATCTCCATCTACTTATTTTTCTCCTAAGATCTCAAAACTGTTGTAACTTCTTGTTTTGTTATCATTATCAATAGTGTTCTTTGTGTCTTCCTTCCCTCTCCTTTTTATTTTCCTCCTACTTTGGTGAAACCTATATGATCTTTCCCTTTGCTGGTGGTTAGGTGTTCCTCCCTTCCATTAAGAGGACAATCTCTAGATAGGTGCCCATGCTCATGACATTTGTGACATCTGAACGAGATATGTCCATAGTCAACTGTTTGAATGCATTCCTCATCATAGACTTATAGAATGACCTCATCTGGAAGGGCTCCTGATAGGTCCATCTCCACACATATACAAGCATCGGAGGTATATTTTCCCCGTAGAGTTGCCTATGAAATCTTTTATAAATGACCTAATTTATTTCCTATAACTTTTAAAGACTCTGGCATCTAGTAATCTAAAGGTAAGGAGTAGAGTCTAATCCATACCAATACTGAAGTGGAGGTTTTTCGTTCAGGAAAAAAGTTCATCCTCCATGGCCGCATATAGAGACCAACAGGTGCAAAGAAGTATGGTCCTCCTTCAAAAATCATGTCTTTGTCTTCCATGTTTGTGAACACCACTGTAAAAAAAAACTTTGAATTCAAGATGTATATTTAACTCCCCCTTTTTTTTCCAGTTGTATTTTATACAAGTGTACAACGCTTTCTCTGACGACCAAATTCCCATAAGTTTGCATATGATAGCATAGTTTGCCATGTTATCCCTGTGCACTTGCAGAGCTAGATCATTCAGAATAACCCGAGGTTTAGTTATGGTCTTGGGTTTACAGGGCCCCAACTTCGCTCTATTCTTTGTTTCCTGACCTCTATCTTCCACTTTCTCCTCGTGTCGGTCTTCTTCGTGGGTCCCTTGATCTACATGGGTTTTTTTGTCTTTCACTTTTTGAGTTTCAGTGTTTTTTTTCTTGAACTTCAAGGGTTGTGGAGGCTTCTTCTTATTCCCTACTCTTCCTCTATTTGAAACCACATTAGTGTAAGAGGGAGTGAATCTCCTTCCTCCCTATGCCACCATGGGTACCTATTTCCCTCTATCACTCTCTTTGTTGAACCCTAGAACCCTCTACAAAACCAGTCTACGGAAGCGTCTTCAACACATGTTGACTATTACCATACACCTTTGAGAATAATATAAAATTATTAAAATTAATTCAAAAATAACTTAGCAACCTAATTTCTAAAACATTATAACCACATTTAATTTCATGTGTCCAGTAACAAGTCAAATCCATAAAGTAAAAGTAAATTGTGTCCCCACCCCACATTTAACTATTAAATCACCCTATTATAACCACATTTAATTCCATGCGTCCAGTCACAAGTCAAATCCATAAGATAAAAGTAAATTGTGTCCCCACCCCGCACTTAACTATTAAATCACTCTAATCTTTCATGCCTGGAGATATGTGCAAAATCAATCAATGGTTATTGATGGATTTAAGGGGCCCTTGCTTTTTCAACATTTAACCAAGGGAGGTTTGAAAAAGAAGTTTCACATTCATTGTTTTTTACAGCTATCACCCTCTTGTTTACTTTGGACTCCCCCCTTCCTAAAGCATTTACTACATGCCCACTCCAAAAAACCATTAATTATATTGATTTGAATATTATGATCTATGGTGGGAAGGTCAATGGTTCCGTTTGATTAATCTAATTTCCCTGGAGTTGGAGCTTGGATTCCTCTGAAGCTTGGATGATATATTTATAAAATAAGTTTACAAAGGTCTGAAAAAAAAGTTTCACATTTACTATTTTTTACAGCTATCACCCTCTTTTTTACTTCAGACTCCCCCCTTCCTAAATCATTTACTACATAACCCCCTCCAAAAAACCATTATTTGTATTGATTTTAATCTTATGATGTATGGCCAGAAGGTCAATGGTTTCGTTTGATTAATCTAATTTTCCTGGGATTGGAGCTTGGATTCCTTTGAAGCTTGTGTGATATTTTTATTTTTACTTCAAACTCCCCCCTTCCTAAAGCATTTACTACATACCCCCCTCCAAAAAACCATTAATTGTATTGATTTCAATATTATGATATATGGCCGGAAGGTCAATGGTTTCGTTTGATTAATCTAATTTTCCTGGGATTGGAGCTTGGATTCCTTTGAAGCTTGTGTGATATTTTTATTTTTACTTCTAACTCCCCCCTTCCTAAAGAATTTACTACATACCCCCCTCCAAAAAACCATTAATTGTATTGATTTGAATATTATGATGTATGGCCGGAAGGTCAATGGTTTCGTTTGATTAATCTAATTTTCCTGGGATTGGAGCTTGGATTTCTTTGAAGCTTGTGTGATATTTTTATTTTTACTTCTAACTCCCCCCTTCCTAAAGCATTAACTACATACCCCCCTCCAAAAAACCATTAATTTTATTGATTTGAATCTTATGATGTATGGTCGGAAGGTCAATGGTTTCGTTTGATTAATCTAATTTTCCTGGGATTGGAGCTTGGATTCCTTTGAAGCTTGTGTAATATTTTTATTTTTACTTTAGACTCCCCCATTCCTAAAGCATTTAAAACATACCCCCCTCCAAAAATCCATTAATTGTATTGATTTGAATCTTATGATGTATGGCCGGAAGGTGAATGGTTTTGTTTGATTAATCTAATTTTCTTGGTATTGGAGCTTGGATTCCTTTGAAGCTTGTGTGATATTTTTATTTTTACTTCAGACTCCCCCCTTCCTAAAGCATTTACTACATACCCCCCTCCAAAAAACCATCAATTGTATTGATTTGAATCTTATGATGTATGGCAGGAAGGTCAATGGTTTCGTTTGATTAATCTAATTTTCCTGGGATTGGAGCTTGGATTCCTTTGAAGCTTGTATGATATTTTTATAAAATAACTTTACAAATGTCAAGCTAAGTAAGAATAATACTGAGGTGAACAAGACCAAGGTAAAAATGAGACTTATAGGTGTGAAATGAGGTTACAGGTGAAAGTAAAAGGAGGATGAGCAAAAACTGAAATTTGAGAAAATTAATTGAACTAGAGTGAAAGTCACTTATGTTAATTTATTTTCATGTATGTTGGCACAAATGAATATTTAAATTATTTTGAGATTGAGAAATTTGAAAAAATGAATTGAACCCGAGCAAAAGTCACTTATGTTCATTATTTTCATGTATGTTGGCAAAAATGAATATTTAAATTATTTTGAGCTTTAAAATAATTTTAATTATTTTTAAAATCAAAACAATGGGAGCAAAACCAACAACAATTTTATAGAGATGAGGATAGAAAATGAATTATGAATGAAAAATGTATTTGGATAAGTATTTATCCAAATATTTTATAGGGGTAAAAAGAAAAGTAAAAACAAAAACACATGGATAAACAACACATGATTTTGGAAATCCATGGGAAGGCAAAACGACACAAACTTTTGAAAATCCATGAGAAGAAAAAACAAGGAATGGATTTAAAAGATTTCAAAACAAGAAATAGTTTCAAATAATGGATGGACTTAGACGATGCAATGAATTGAGGAGATATTTTGAGGATTTCATTTAGTAAATTCATGATAATAGAGAAATATGAAATTCAATTACGGAATATTTGGAAAACATTTGTAAAATATTTCCTTCCAAAATATTTTATAACATTGGTGAAGAATTGTCAAAGTGTGACATAAACTCATTAGTAAATTCAAGCAATTCACAGATTTTCAAGAACAACTTCACAAACCCCAGATTAAGGCACAAGATTATCAATTGAAAGACAAATGGAAGAAAATCAACAACTCTAGATTTCAAGGGCATGAAGATATCAGGGATAGCTTCACAAACCCCAAATTTGAAGTCACAAAATTATCAATTGAAAGACAAATTGCAGAAAATCAACAACTCTAGATTTCAAGGGCATGAAGATATCCGTAGCAAAGAAATAGCCTTTTCAGTCCAATGTTAGCACCATAATCCTCGAAGATAGTGCCAGAGAGCTACAACAATTTTATTTTCCTATATTTTTGTACCATTTTTATAAACAATTTTTTAGGATATTTTGTAGAAAATCTTGATATTTTAAATCAAGATATTTTGATGCATTATACAAATACTTCATTTACCAAAGCACAAAGGGTAGGAACTCATTTGAAGAAAATAGATTGTTGATGTAAAGATGTTCATGTACTGAATTGATCATTTCATTAATACAGAAAGTTGTTGCAAGTTTCATGTGTGAGCCTATTGGTGAAGTTTCCTCTCTTGTAAATTTTTTATTTTTCCAGTTTTCCATATGTTCTTTCTGTCTTTATTGTTTAAAGAATATTAATGACTGAATTTATTTGAAGACACTTTTCTTTGGATTATAAACAATATCTATGTGTTCACACTAATATTAAATATAGAATTCATCCTAGTATGATCTATGTTTAATTGAATCTAAATCTTTGCATCCCATTCATTCCACAAACTCTCTAAAGATCCAAAAGCCTGCCTACCTTGTAGAAACTCTATGATAGTTAACTTGATAATGCAATATAAATCAAAGCATAATACTATAACTTACTCCTACTATCAATTTGCGGAAGCTTAAAGATCGGTCTGAACAATATAACGAGAAGAAGAAGATTAAATGGCACAATACACATGAAAATACTTTGGGGAAAGTCTCAAATAAAAACCCACACTATTGTATTATCATACATGGTGGAAATACATAGGAATTATACAAAGCCTTAGCTCTCACAGCTAGCCAGTTGTCAGTACAATCCTCATAGATGCTCACAGGAAATCTTGGCTTCTCTCTAGCCTTCCTATCTACCCTCCAAGCTCCTATTGCCTTGCGCTATTCCTTGTGGATGATTTTCCTTTTACCAAGTGGAAGACGAAGCTTTTAAAACTGCATAATCCTCAAGGATGAATCCTTGACTATGTGCATGAGTTTTCTCCATGAGAAAACACATGCAACTGATAATACACTATCCTTGAACATTTATCCCAACTAAGTATTTCTGAAAATAGACATGTAAGATTTTATGATGAGGGAATATTCTGTTTACTGGAGTAGCACTAGTTGAGTGCATTAATGCATCAACTAACTGTTAACTCACTATTAGTTTCCCAAAATATTTGGAACTAATTTAACTTGAATTAACTCAGTAAACTGAGTTAACTAATTACAACTCAAATATAACTCAATCTTATCTCCTTAATTTAAGGAATAACTCTTGCATGACTTCAGAAATACTTCTAGTTTGAATTTCTCCAACTAATTAATTCAAAATACATTAATTAATTATTTCCATGTAGCTGTTAAGCCTAAGTTCTATTTTATTTCACAATTTAATTCAAGGACAAATTAAATTGGAATATTCTTGTTTTCATATTTCAACACTCCCTCTCAACAAGAAAGGGATTATCTGCCACCCCAATCCTATCTCTATGGAACTCGAATTTACACTTTGACAATACCTTTGTCAAAATGTCAACATCTTTCTCCTCTATCAAAATATACTTCAAAAACATGATCCTTTCAACCTATGAAAAGCCATAGGAAACAAATCTTGCCTTCTTCTTCTCCACATTACCATCAACATCTTGGTTTACCTTGTAAAGACAATGGGAAATCACAACTGATTTGTTCTTCGGTCTTGGAACCACGTCCCAAACAATGTTACGAACTATGGAGTCATATTCCTCCAACATAGCCTCAACCCAAATCGACTGTTGCACTGCTTCCTCAAAGGAAGAAGGCTTAGTCTCAACACATTCCCCAGCAAGCTCCATGTATCTAGTGTACCTCTCAAGTGACCTCCTCTATCTGTGCTGAGAAGATGGTGCTCCCACATTCTCTCTCGCATCCTCGAACAAGCTATCAGCTTCTCTTGTGTGCTTCCATCCATGTCTAGAAGACTTTTCTTGAGTGGATGTCCACTCCTGGAACCTCTACATGCAGATGATATGCATCAGTTTGAGGCTCCTCCTACTTAGGAACCAACAGTTCCTCCATAGCCTATAGTTGGAGCTCCCTCTCAAGGGAAACTCACATGGCCTTCTTCTCATCAAACTTGAGATCTTTGTGAACCATTTTCCCTCGACTAGTAGGCAAGTACACCCAATAGTTGTGAGGTGTATTAGTATACCCCACAAATATCTCCAACTCTACTGTTGGCTCAAGCTTCTTCCGTGCACCCTTTGTCACATGGAAATATACCGATGCGCCAAAGATCATAAAGTGAACCACATCTGGTCTCTTACCAGAGAAAGATTCCTCTGGTGTCTTCATCCCAAGTATGCGATGCAAGATTCTATTATACAAATAGACCGTTGTGTTGCATGCCTCAACCCACAAGTGAAGTGGTAGGCCTTGGTCATGCAACATTGCCTGTGTTTCCCCTACAATAGTTTTATTCTTCCTCCCGGCCACCACATTTTGTTGTGGGTTATGAGGTTTCGTCAACTCTCATCTAATTCCTTCCACTACACAAAATTCCTTAAACTCTTGAGAGACATATTCTCCACTGTTGTCACTTCTCAATGCCTTGATATTCTTCCCTGACTCTTTCCCAACCAAGTCTTTGAACTCACAAAACTATGTGAAAGTTTGGTCCTTCTTCTACATGAAATAGATCCAGCATTTACGAGAATAGTCATCAATGAACATCACATAATACCTTTGCTTCATTGTGGATTCCATCAAGAATGGTCCACACAAATCAGTATGAACTCACTCTAAGTTAGGTTTTGTTCAACTGCCTCAATCATGAAAGGAAGACTTGATGTACTTTCCCAAGGTACAACCTTTGCATGTGTAAACTTGCTCAATTTTACCTTTGGGAAGTCATGTAGATATCTGTTGTATTATCTTCAAAGCCACATGATGAAAATGGCCCAATTTCCTGTGCCACAACTCACCAATGTCTTGGCTTTGTACCAATTCTGATTTCGTACTCAATGCTGCACAATCAACTACCTCTAGTTTATAGAGATTCTTCACCCAAATCCCTATTCTCTTTGTCTAACCCATGGTTATGTGTCTCAGGAACACCTTTCCTTTACTGAGGACAACCTCGTAGCCTTTGTCCTCCAACATCACGACCGATACCAAGTTCTTCTTCAGTCCAGGCACATACATCACGTCTGTCAAGGTGAGAGGAGCTCCATGCTCACTCTAAAAAGCAACCGTGCCCACTCCTAAAACACTATACCTTCTATCGTCACCCATATTTATGTACATCTTGAGGTATTTCTCCTCCAAGGCACCGAATAAATTTTTATCACCACTCATGTGGAATGAGGCTCCATTATCAAGAAACCAGACATAACCCATCATTGATGACACCATGCACGTGATGAGGGTAAAGTCCATTTCGAACTGAGAGGCTAATACCTCAACTCCCAATCGTTCCAAGGATCCCTTCTTGGATTTCTTCGATGGGAAATTAGTCGCATAATGTCCCATATTGTGATAATTGAAGCATCTTACTTTAGACATGTCACCCTTCTTCCCTCCATGAGAAGAATTCGATTTGAAATGGGAAGCATTCCCCTTCCCTTTCCTTGCTTTACTTCCTAAGGCTAGATTTTCTTCATCATCATTCTTGGATGAAGAACCATCTCGTGTGCTCCTCTTGATCTCCTCCTGCATAAGATCTGACCACTGTCGTTCACAATCTGGTAGTTTCTCCCTTCCATTCACAGAGTCGTGGTAGCTATTCCAACTCTTTGGAAGGCCAAGGAGAGTGAGGCTCACCATATCATGATCAGCGGTAGTTATTCCCACACTGCCAAGCTCATCTTCGTACATGGTGAGCTTGTTCAGATATGTGGAAATAGTATCGCCCTTCTCCATATTGATTCTTCGAAGCTTATCCTTGAGTGCCAATTTCCTCTGGTTTCTACTGTTCTGGTAGAGGTCCTTCAATGTATTCCACATTGAAAATGGAGATCTTTCACATGGAGACTTGAGACAATATGGTCTCGAACTCCCTCAAGGATGAACCATCACAAATTTGCCACACACTTCTTCCACTCAGCCAACTCTTGTGCATTAGTTGAAGTTGGCTTTGGGATTTCATGATTAATGAATTCCTTCAAGCCATTGTCTTTTAATACAACCTCCATTCTATCTTTCCAATTTATGTAACTCAAGCTACCTTCCAAGGCATACTCGAGTCTCAAGCCATAGAACGTCATTGGCCAACCTTGAAGTATGATATGAATTTGATTTGGACCTGCAACCCCAAAATTCAAACTTTGAATTCTCTTCTTAGTATATAGTTCATAGCTCCGATACCATGCAGAAAATCTATGATAGGTTAACCCGATAACGCAATATAAGTCAAAGTAGAATACAATAACCTACTTCTACTATCAATTTGTGGAAGCTTAAAGATCGAGTTGAACAATATAACTAGAAGAGGAAGAATCAATGGCACAATACACATGAAAATACTTACGAGAATGCTTCAGATAAAACCCCACACTATTGTATTATCATACATGGTGGAAATACATCGGAATTATAAAAATCCTTAGCTCTCATAGCTAGCCATCTCTCAATACAATCCTCATAGATGCTCAAAGACAATCGTGGCTTCTCTCTAGCTGTTATAGAAATATTTGGGCACTGCAACCCCAATCACATATGTAAATAAAACAAGGTCTCTTAAACCCCTAAACGTGTTTTTTCATACCCTAAAGGATCAAGGTCAACTAATTACATCATTTCCCAGAACTTCCACCTGAAAAACTACTGAAAACTAGTCAAAACTGATCCATACAGAATAGTCCTTGGTCAAAGTGTGATACATCTCACCTATTACACATGGGGGGTGTGATGCATACTGAAAATGCCTTCTGTAGGGTGTGGTGGGCCAGAGTAGACAAATGGCAAAGGCAGTTGGCTAAGTGGAAACCTAGAAAATCTTCTAGAAACTACTCATATGACACTTGCCATTCTGAATTCACCCAGGGATGAGTAAGAGATCGTGAAATCTCCAAGTGGAACCAAGAACTATTAGTGAAATGACACTAATCAAAAACCCAGAAGCTGACACACCCCCCTACAAATATCTATATATGGATCCCTCATCCTAGAGATCTAGAGGCTGGAATTTTGTAATTTGTAAGGAAGTGTTGTTGGTTTCTCCTTGCGACATTGTATTGTTGGGTGATATTGCTTTTCATGAGGTGAAGAGGGATTTCATGTTGATTGGATGATGTTGGATTAGACTCCTGGATTACAATCATCTCTTCTACTTCTACTATCAATAAAGTTACTTGAGTTTTCCTCCATATACTTGTGCGTTTATGAATCTTGTATTTGTGTATACAATTGTATGGTTAATGTACTTCTGATTCTATGTTGTTTATGGTATCATAGATCTGTATGCTTTGATGGTTTCTTGTTGCTTTGCCTCTACAAGTGTTCTTTGAAGTGGGACAATTGAGAGAGGAGTGGCAAGCTCTATCAAAGGAGAGAGGAAACAAGCAAGGAGCCAAGTGAAATACTAAGGTTTGTACTCTCTTCTTCTCCCTTATCTATTGTCCATAAAGGAAAACACAAGTTACCTTGAATTGTTTGTTTCTAAGATAGATACCCATCTTAGTGTGACTAGTAGATATGAATAGACACTAGTTTTCCTAGAAATAAAATGGCGACTCCACTAGGGAGAAAATAGTTTGTTTGTTTATTAATTTTTTTTGCTTTATAAACTATAGATGAAGCCTGAAGTTAAGCCAGCTAGCCTTCGAACTGCCTTTGCTATGCAACTGCAATGTAGATCAATGTTGCTTCAGTCAATCTCTAGGTTGGTTTATGAACTAAACATCTGACTTGAAAACATCCTAAGTGCCTTGGTGGTAGCTCAATAACCTCATAATATCATACACCTATACTTTGTGTTTACTATCTATCATAGCTTGGCTGAAACAACTGAACTTAGATGCAAATTTTGAGAAAAACCAAGCTCAATTTCATTCTCTAGACCATCGCACTGTCTCTCATTGGCAGTTTGGATGCATTGCACTTCCCGTGTGTTGTAGGTGAGATGCATCCCTATTTCCTTTAAGGACAGGTGCGATGATTGAATGAGACTGTTTCCGTCTCTGGAAGTTGGTTTTTTTCTTCACTGTTTTCAGCTCTATTCAATAGTTTTGCTGCTTATGATCAGTATATCATTGTTGAAGACTTCTTCCTTTACATTATTCAACCTCCATTGATAAGGAATTGTGAATGTCCTTTTTATGTATTTTTCATCATTTACAGTTCTTCTTTGCAAAAAATAACTTAATCGAACTATTTTCTTTTGATTCAAAAGTGTTGCAACTGTCATTTTGAGTCAAGAAAAAGAGTGTCATAAAGTATTCCTCTTTTAAATAGTCAATTGTACCTTTTCCATTGTATTTGATTAGAATTTCCATTATTTGAAGTGTCGAAAATGGTTTTCCATTCGAAATCGAAAGTGTCGTTTTAGTCTTCCTTTCATTTTGAAAAGAAATTGTCGAAGTGTCACTTTGAATAAAGTAGTTCAAATCTGTACTTAGTTTTCCTTTTTGGAATTCACACATTAACGAAGCAGAAAAACAAATACATGCATGTGCATTTGCATTTAGATTGCATGTGGAAAATGATTTAGGAAAAGTGCATTTAGTGTGTGCTCTTTGCTCTATGTTGAAATAATCGTACATTTCTTTCCTTAGTAGCTAGGATTTTCATTGCTAAAAGAAAAACAAATGACTATTTATCATTTTAGATTGCATATTTAGGAATTTTAATAATAATAATAATAATAATAATAATAATATCTATTTTTAAGGTCACAGCCAAGCCAGACACCAAATTGGTGTATGAGACCCCCTTGTTTGTGGGACAAGGGACCCACCTCCGCGCAACGATTTGACTGCTAAGTCTACGAAGGCATACATACTCTACCCCCCTCTAGTTTCGAACCTGTGAACTCTTAGGAGGAAACACATGCTCTTTACATCTACATCAAGCGGTGAACCTTGAAAAATCTTCTAAGAAAGATCAACTATAAAATAAACCTCAATGAACATAAAAATGCTTTGGAACCTAATGCACAACATCTAGAAGTCTGGGCTAGAGACGTATTTCGGCATCGTAAAACCTAGTGACTATTGTTTTCATCGAAGGTTGGGTGATTCCTCTTCTTTGATACGACATGTACCAGTACGGACTTGTGCTCCCCATGCCGTCGAGTATATATTGGGAGACCAAAATAGGTTGATGTCCTTTATCCTTAGGAAGCCATGTCTTCTTCCCTTTCGATCACAATGCACTGAAAACAGCATTTAGGAAGATTGACTGTCATACGTAAAGTCCTTGGTAATTTCTCCTTGATTTACCACCAAGGTGTATATTGCAGTTTTGCGATTGGTTTGGTAATCCCTCTGTCTAGACTTCCAGAGTAGTCACTTTCATTCCTTTTCGACTACTTAAAAGAAAAGGTCCATTTGAGCACTTGTCACTTCAGGCTCATTAAAAATTGAAGGCGACTAGAGTCACCTTTAGCTTTTTTTCGACTCTTAAAAATTGAAAAAGAAAGTTGTGTCAAAGTGTCATAAAATTTATTTAATTTGGAATAAAATCCATGTTCCTTCGTTGATCTTAGGTTGAGATAATGGCGTCCACCAATCAAGGATTTCCCCTTGGGGAAAATCCTAGTCCTTTCTCCTCTTGGGGAGATATTGGTGCTCCTTATAACATTGTTCCTTCCAAGAATTACAATTGGCCTACTAGTATGGCTATTCTCGATCTCTGTTGTTCAAAACACCACAATTCCTCAGCAATCGAATCAGCAACCAGATGATACTGGAGTTCCTCCCTCACCCTCTACTTCATTTGTTTCTCCCTCTACTTCTTCTTCTTCGCTTGGTGAGACTAGTGATACTAAAAACCAAGTAACTGAGAAGAATAAGAAAGGGAAGGAGAAGAAGAAGAAGAAGCCAGTTGCGCAAGGGGGCAACCATGCATCGTTCGGTGAAAATCTGCACACTGCATCTTCCAAACCCAAATCTCCATGCCTAATTTGCAAAGGAAACCACTATCATCGAGACTTTCCTTGTATCTCGTGGATCTTGAGAGACTGGTATCCCCGCTTGCACAATCTGGTGTCATCAACCTTTGTCGATCATGTTGAGAGTACACCATCGAATAGTGAAAATGAATTCAATGGATAAAAAGGAAGATCTAGATTTCCTTGTAGGTTGTGTGAAGGCAATCATGCCCTCCACCGTTGTCCTTTCCTGGGTGAAGCAAAAAGTGTCTTAGATAACCGTCCTGCTTCACTGTAGCGGCTTGTACTTGGATACATGAAACTCTTGCCAAGTCCATTGTTAATTGAAAATCTGACTGACATACCTCTGTTGTTGGTCAAAATTCCTATCATTGAAGATAAACCTTTTGAGTCTGCACCAGACCAAAGTGAACAGGTCAATATGGCAGATGACCTAGTCTTGTCTTCAAAAGGTCCACCTTCAGATGATATAGTCTCCAAGGAGAATGAGAATGACATCATTCAAATTCTTTTTGTTAACACAGAATCTGATGAACATGGGGGAAATCTACCTATTCTTTTACCATAGGAAGGAAGTTCCCCATTTCAAGAGATTCATCCAACTGTTTATTCCGTCCCTCCTCCAAGCAATCTAGTCATTTCCTTCGATTGGAATCTACTAGCAAGACCCTGCCTTCTATCTAATGTACCATTCTGAATCATAGTAAAAGTTTACAGAATTATCATGGCTAGAACTATCATAGATGAAGGGGCTTCTATGAGTATCCTTTCCTCAACTTCTTGGAAAGTGCTTGGTTCACCATTGCTTCTGCCTGAGAATTGAAATTTGTTAGGCTTCAATAAAGGAACCAGTCGACCATTAGGGATCCTTCCAAATTTTCCTCTAACTTTGAGAAGGAAAACTATTCATTTGAATGTGATGGTAGTCCAAGGGCCACTAGATTACAATCTACTCCTTCGACGTGACTAAGTTTACAACATGGGAGCTATTGTTTCCTCACTCTTTTGGGTGATGTGTTTCCCGTATGAAGGCAGAATGGTGCAACTTGTTGACTAGCTTTCGTTTCCTGGGTCAAACACAGCTATGAGTCAAACAACATCCCTACATGGTATCTTTGCATAAGGAATGTCTCTTCAACCTCCAATTCATCCACCTAATTACCGTGAGTGATTTAGTGAATGTAACAAAACCCAGGGGGCATGCACCCTGGTCTGCTTCGGCAGGTGAACCCAGATGAAAAGATAGATTTCCTCATAGGATATATGACCAGTCTGAAACACCCATCTGTGTAGGATATGGGATTAGTCTAGAGTAGGATCTCCTCATCCTAGGTTATATGATTGGTCTGAAACACTCATCCATGTAGGATATGGGATCAGTCTGAAACAGGATCTCCTTGAAGGTTATGTGATTGGAAGTGCCGACCCACACCATTCACCTTTGTCTATTTCGATGGACAAAGCCAAGGAAGTGTTTTGTCTACTCTGCAGAAGAAACAATCTTGCTTAAATGCAAGGACTTCCATATGGTAATCTGGAAACTCTACTTTTCTTTATACTTGGGGGCATGCAAACCTTTTTTACGCAAGTGAAAAGAAACTAGCGTAAATCTAACCCCATAGTATTTTAGTCTAACTTTTATTTCAACTAATTAGGTTAGGTGATTGGTCTGATCCACCATTCACCTTTGTCAACAGACCCTGACAAAGTAAAGGAATTTTTTTGTAGGATACTATCCTACCTAACCTCAATAGTTCATTAACTCGTAGTTCTGTAGGAGGTCGTTTCTAGCCTACATACAAAAGGCACTGAGAAAAGTTTTGCATGGGGCAAGCTCATTAAAAAATGAACCCACTAATAAGAGACATCTTTATAGATGACTGGAACGAGCAATGTTTTTGCAAAGTTCAAACTCATTAAAAAATAAACCTAGCAGTGAGCATAGTTTCTAAAGATTCAAGCTCATTAAAAAAATGAATCCACCCTCGGTAAATAACCGTTTTGATTGCATTGCTATCAACCTTTTGAGCCTTGGTCGTGTTCTTACCATCACCTCCACTCTTTTAGCCGATCATATGCCTCCACTTGATTGTTTACCCTTTTGAGGAATAGCTGGGACGAGTGATTTTGTTAGCCACCCTCTTTACACTTCTGTGCATGAGAAATTCCAAACTTACCTGGAACTAGTTGCTACCCGAAAACATCACTCGTTCCTAAAAAATGAATCTCTTTTAAGCTCTTTTCAGACTCATAAATTATGAAAAGGTTGTCAAGCTAATGGCCTTTTTATCTTGTTAAAGTAAATGGAATCATCATACCTCCTCTATATTTTAATCTTTTTGAACCTGAGGGATCATTCCACAAAAGTATCGAGCACTTGTCTTTTTCGGCTTGCCAAAACTATCGAAAAGTCATCCCTTTCGTATTATTTTATACTTTTTTGGACTTAAGGGCTTATACCATGAAAAAGGACTGCTGGAGTTTCCTTTTCATTCCTTTTCAAACTCTCTAAAGATGAAAAGAACCGAGTTATCTTCATCATTAAACTCGTTAAAACAATAGCGACAAACTTGTCCATCTAGGACAAGGGTGATTTTCGCTGTCGGTAGGCTAGCTAAAACATAGCAACAGGTTTGCCCGAAGGGAAAATTATAGAACAAGCATATGTTATCCTCCTAAAGCTTGACAAAAATAAAGAGGTACTGGTCAGCAATGATTGGGGAAAAAAGGAAGAAAACTTGAAGAACTTCATTAGTAGTAGGTCGCTCTTGAACATGACACTTTCACTCCATCACCATGATTGAGTTAGGTTGGGTCATTCCATTCACCAGTCACATCACCATTGGTCCTCTGTACCATCCATTTTTGGGGTTAACACTACCAATCCATTTCAGTTTCGCCAATATGTTCAAGAGAAGTCACTTAGAGAACTCACCAACCTGGCTAACGCCTCATCCACTGCAATACCTTCACTCTCCATTCTTCATGATGGCCATTCCTAAACCCTGTATCATCATATCATTTTCACCTCCAGAAAATAATTTGCTTCGTTTCATGTCATAGATGTGGGATTCATTAAGGGCCTCCTACGACAATGACTTCTTGTTGACATCATCTCATTATCCAAGAAGTTGACTTAGGAACAACCCTTTCAGTACTTTGAAGCTTGGATGCCTTAATGGCAAGTTTCTCACTTCTAGCGACAGGTTTACATCAATGGCCTTCGACTAAAAGATTTTGCATGGTTTTCGACATCGACTCATATATTCACACCACGTGAATTGTACTGTAGTACATTGACGGTCATTATAATTATCGGTGATTCCTCTCACGCTTGTTAACAACTTACATCATTGGTTGGTACTTAGGGGATGTCTTTCCATGTTCGACTTCAGAACATATTTTCACATGGATCGGCTTGTACATCGGGCAAAGATTGAATGAGTTTGAAAACCCTAGATCTAGTTTCGTCCATCCGGGCTGCGATATATTTAGGAAAATAAAGACATCAAATGTACTCCGTAGCTACACAGATGATCATCCTAGCTAAGGGATGATGGCTGTATAAGAATCACGAGTTTGTAATAGCAAACGATTCTCTGTCCTATGTACATGAAAATGAATCTATAAAGCTGAGCATGGGAATGACCGCCTTAGCTAGATCATGAAAATAATATGAAGATAATGTATTGTATTGTATCTTATTACAGGTCACCTTCCAGTTCGAAAAACCTCGGATCCTCATGATAAAGCATTTCACCCTACATCAAAAGATTTATGACCTCATGCTTTAGGGGGCAACTGTTATAGACATATTTGGGCACTGCAACCCCAATCACATATCTCAATAAAACAAGGGCTCTTAAACCCTTAAAAGTGTTGTTTCATACCCTAAAGGATCAAGGTCAACTGAATACATCATTTCCCAAAAGTTCTACGTGAAACACTACTCAGAACTGGTCAAAACTGACCCATACAGACTGCTCCTTAGTCAAAGTGCGATGTATATCACCTATTACACACAGGGGGTGCGATGCATAGTGAAAAGGGCTTCTACAAGGTTCGATGGGTGAGAGTAGACAAATGGCAGAGGCAGTTGGCTAAGTGGAAACCCAGAGAATCTTCTAGAAATTTCTCATATGACACTTGCCTCTCTGAATTCACATAAGGATGAGTAAGAGATCATGAAATCTCCAAGTGGAACCAAGAACTAACAGTGAAATGACACTAATAAAAAAACCCAGAATCTGACTCACCCTCCTGCAAATATCTATATATGAATCCCTCATCCTAGAGATCCAGAGGCTGGAATTTTGTAATATGTAAGGAAGTGTTGTTGGTTTCTCTTTGAGACATTATATTGTTGGGTGATCATGCTTTTCATGAGGTGAAGAGGGCTTTCATGATGGGAGGATGATGTTGGATCAGATAGCTGGGTTGTAATCCTCTCTTCTACTTCTACTACTAATAAAGTTATTTGAGTTTTCCTCCATATACTTGTGTGTTTATGAATCTTGCATTTGTATATACAATTGCATGGTTAATCTACTTATGATTCTACATTGTTTATGGTATCATAGGTCTCTATGCTTTGATGGTTTCTTATTGCTTTGCCTCTACAGGTGTTCTTTGAAGTGGGACAAGTGAGAAAGGAGTGGCAAGCTCTATCAAAAGTGAGAGGAAACAAGCAAGGAGCCAATTGAAATACTATGGTTGGTACTCTCTGCTTCTCTCTTATCTATCATCCATAAAGGAAAACACAATTTACGTAGAATTGTTTGTTTCTAAGATAGCTACCCGTCTTAGTGGGACTAGAAGATCTGAATAGATGCTAGTTTTCCTGGAAACACTAGAATTCCTCTCTTCCCTCCAAGCTCCTATTTCCTTGTACCGTTCCTTGTGGATGATTTTCCTTTAACCAAGTGGAAAAACAAGCCTTCAAAACTGTGCAATCCTCAAGGATGAATCCTTGAATGCATGAATGGGTTTTCTCAATGAGAAAACACATGTAACTAATAGTACATTGTCCTTGACCATTTATCTCAACTGGGTCTTTCTCAGAATAGACATGCATGAGTTTCTGATGAGGAAATATTTTGTTAACTGGAGTAGCACTAGTTGAGTGCATTAATGCATCAACTAACAGTTAACTCACTATTAGTTCCTCAAATAGTTTGGAACCAATTTAACTGGACTTAACTCAGTAGACTGAGTTAACTAATTACAACTCCTATATAACTCAATCTTATCTCCTTAATTTAAGGGATAACTATTGCATGACTTCAGAAAGACTTCTAACTTGAATTTCTCTGGCTAATTAATTTATTTGAATTTCTCTGTCTAATTAATTTAAAATAAATTAATTAATTATTTCCAAGTAACTATTAAGACTAAATTTGATTTTAATTTACAGTTTAATTCAAGGACAAATTAAATTGGAATATTCTTCTTGTTGCCATATTTCAACATACCTTGCCCTGTTACATCTGTTATGAAATTCTTGTATTTGATCACCCAAGACTCATTGACTCCATGCCCAATGGACTATCCTTTCACTTTGAACCAAACCTTTGGAGAAACCAAACTCATAACTTATAACTAGCCTAGTATTTTAAATCAACAAATATAAATCATATAGAGAGATCCCTCTCTAAAGCTAGAAGGGATAGATCCCATCTTCCAAAGTGGTTTTCTGGTTACCTCTAGTTTTGTCTCACACCATTGGGAAATTACAGAGTGATAACATTCTAGCAACCATACTGGGGACAAGGTTTCATCATCCTTAATAAAGAGTATTAAGTTTCAGATCTGATTGTTGATGGTGAACAGTGATTAGACACAAGAAGGATGAACCATTCACCTGGTGACTCCATTCAAGTTTCAAATTGATCCAAAAGCTCCAATTTCAAAGAATCTAGATTGCA
Source organism: Pinus taeda (assembly GCA_000404065.3). Lineage (NCBI taxonomy): Eukaryota > Viridiplantae > Streptophyta > Pinopsida > Pinales > Pinaceae > Pinus > Pinus taeda. The sequence goes on from APFE030665420.1 coordinate 421,895, forward strand.
GAACACTCACGGAGACTCCACTACACACTGATCATGTTGCTTGATAAACAAGATGACAAGATGTGTGGTAGACCCTATCTCTAATGAAGGTTTCAAGGAATACTGGGATATTTTGACGATGATTAAATTGATGAGGCTTTCTCATATTTTTTTCCTATTTAGTTAGAGAAATGAAAATTTATCTTTGAAGCCAAGACCATATTTTTAGCAGAGTTTTCCGAACAAATTAAGAAAGATCTTTGGGCCTTAGAAGCTAAAATTTAGGGCCACAATTTACAATGTCAAAATCATTTTGTTGAGAACCTTTGTCAGTTGAAACAAGAAGTGGTAGTGCTGCATTTTTATATTCAGGTTTAGGATTGTTTTGAGAATAGGTCTCACGACTCAAAACTAAAACTGTATCATGGTAAATGAATCATTTATGAATTTCCTAAGCATGATGATAAATTTGCAAAGTACTTTGAAAATCAAGAAACTGGTCATGTCTTTGAGGATCCCATATCTGTCTATATGGAGGAATGGTTCACTATTGAGTTCCAATTATGTTTTCTTTGTGAAGATCAAGCCTACAATGAATTTATAATGCCCTTAGAAGTTCTAGTTTTGATTCTGCTTAAAAAAAATCAAGGAGCCCAGGTATTGGATCAAATTTTTGATTGGTTATATTTGAGGTTTGACATTGCTTTAAAGCAAGCATTTGGTTCTTAGTTCTTAGGGTAGATTGATATATACATAAATAGCCTCAATGTTTTGAGCATCATTTTCAGCAGTGTGTCATCTTCTAGTAGCTTCTTTGGGAATTTGGGTAATATTATTCAAATTTTTAGGTATGGAAAACCATCATCAAAGTTTGAAGACTAACGAGAACACCCTAAGACTTTAGCAATATGTTGTAAAATTTCTAATTTAATTTGAATATTTTTAGCAAAGTTTTTAGTTTGCAGTGTATAGTTCAGATTCCAGTTTGAAGAATGGATTTGGTTCAATATAAGGATTGGAACAAATTACCAATGGGTTTTAGTTGTAGTGTTTTAATGGCAAAGCATGTTGCAGGTTTGGGATCATCCCAATGGATCAAGCTACTAGTCTACAGTGTTCTTGGCACCTCACAAGGAGGATGTCATCCCCATTGGAACCACTGTTAGGGCCCTATAGTTTATAGTGATCAATTAATTATCTGGTTTTTTTAGATGCATTTTTAGTGATAGAAGCACAGGGAATTTTGATGTGATTATTTCCAAAAACGTGCCTCCTGATATAGATCATAGAAGCATTAATTCAATAATTATTATATAGTTATTTATTTTGGGAATCTTCTACCAAATTTTAGCCTATCAATCACTGGGTTTCATATCCTAAAGGTTTGTTTGTCCAAGGAACCATTTAGTTCTTGAAGCTTTGTGGTCAAGATAAGTCTGAATGTTTGGGATTTTTTTTCCATATAAATTCCAATTCATATCATGTTGCAGGTGTTTTCATGGTAAAGTTCTCAGAAGCAACTTTCTAATGATATATCTAATGTTTCAAACTGACTTCTGGATCAAAAGATAGAGAAAGTTTAAATCTACTCCTCAAAACCACAAAACAAATAAAAGGGCCTAACTGTGAAATTATTTATTTGAATTATTAAAATTAATTCAAAAATAACTTAACAACCTAATTTCTAAAACATTAATACCACATTTAATTTCATGTGCCAAGTCACAAGTCAAATCCATAAAGTCAAAGAAAATTGTGTCCCCACCCCACACTTAACTATTAAAAAACCCTAATCTGTCATGCCTCGAGATATGTGCAAAATAAATCGATGGTTATTGATGGATTTTAGGGGGGGGCTACCCTTTCAACATTTAACCAAGTGGGGGTCCAGAAAATAAATTTCACATTGGCTGCATTTTACAGTTTTCACCCTCTTGATTACTTCAGACCCTCCCTTCCTAATCCATTTAATACCTACCCCCCTCCAAAACCCATTAATTATAGTGATTTGAATATTATGATGTATGGAGGAAATATCAATGGTTCTATTTGATTAATCGAATTTCTCTAGAGTTGGGTCTTGGATTCCTCTGAATCTTGGGTGATATATTTATAAAATAACTTTATGGATGTCAGGCTGAGTAAGAATAAGACTGAGGTGAAAAAGACTAAGGGTAAAAAGGATACTTACAGGTGTGAAATGAGGTTATAGTTCAACATAAAAGGAGGCTCAACATAAATGAAATTTGACAAAAGGAATTGAACCAGAGCGAAAGTCACTTATGTTCATTTATTTTCATTTATGTTGGCACAAAGGAATCTTTAAATTATTTTGAGATTGAAAATAATTTTAATTAATTTTAAAATAAAAACCATGGGAGAAAAACCAACAACATATTTACAAAGATGAGGAAAGGAAATGAATTATGAATGTTCTACAGGAACATAAGATTTTGATGAATACTTATCCAAATATTTTACAGGGGTAAAAGGGAAATTAAAATAAAAAACATATGGTTTTGGAAATCCATGGGAAGGAAAAGCAACACATAGTTTGTGTTATCACTAAGAATTTTCTCTAGAAGTTTTCAGAGGAAAGAAGATGACTGAGGTAACCACAAACCAAATTTTAAGCATAGGCTCTAGCCAACCTATGGCTCATAGAGGGCTCTCTCTATATGGTTTAGCTTTGTTTGCTGGGATTTCATGCTAGTTTTGAATGTTCAGGGGAGTTTTTGATTTGTATTGAAGATTGGATGGTGGAATCCTTTAAAACAGATGGATAGAATGATCTCTTTAGACCATTAGGCTACGGAGTTAACAAAAGGGCAACGAAATTGGAATTAACTCACGAAAGGGAGTGTTCAAAGGGAAAGCTAGCATAGTATAGTGTAGGTATTTAGGCCAGAGGGGTGAAATAGTTTTAACCATGATGAGAGAGAAATTAAGAACTCTTAGACTGGGATTAAAATAAGGAACAAAGGGTAATCAGAAGCAAAGGAAAATTAAGAATCCTTTGCTATAGATTATAAAGAGACAACGTAAACTAAGGAGAAATTAGGAATTCCTTAACTTAGATATCAGTAGAAAACATTTATATGCTTAATAGTTAAAATAGAGTGTAATTAAGCAAATTCTTAGATATCATTCGATGTTATAGCATTCAGATTTAGATAAACATTAAATATTGTGGAAAAAATTTCTGAAAGATAACAAAAACATGAGAATAAACTTGTCTGCACTTCACTCTACACATGAATCCTGTAAAATATCTTGTCTTTATTCATCAATCCAACTTACTGGTCCAGTTAGTGATACAATAGCTTCATAGTCTTTGATCAAGAAGTCTATAGAAATTTCTAAGAATTCACCCTACATACTTCAAATTGTGAAGTATTTATACAAAATTTTATTACAAAATATCTCAAACTAACTTGAGATTTAATCTAGGAAATACAAATATCCTCTTGCAAGAAGATAAAGACAAATATTGAATTGTTTTCATGTTGTCCCTTTTATTGTGGTGCTGCTAGCCTTTATAGTTTGGTTTGTAGCCCTTTATGTTGGCTTGCTGTTGTGGTCTTCTATGCTGGAATCTTCTTTAACTTTTAACTTTCACTCGATACTCTTTGACATTGATACACTTTGGCATGGTGACCCATTTTCATCTGTTTACCTGGTCTTCTACTTCTACTGTACAATAACCTTTTACTGTAAATTTCTTATAGTAAACCAGTCATCTTTTCCCACCATTTATCACCAGGTAAATTGAAATTCATCATTCGGCTATATATCTCATCAGCCTAGTGTTGAGGCCCCAAAAATCGCTGCCACAACATTGGGGGATAACCACCCGATCCGGACCTTAGTACAACTCCTTTTCCGTTTGGGATGGTGGCTCCGACTGGAGATAACGGGACCAGTTTCCTGATAATAAAATAAATGGGATGGATGGGTGATGAATAGTTTGCTTAAGTGATAGGCGACTATCTTATTCTATTGACAGAAATAGGGAAACTAATACTAATCCCGGGAACAAATTATTCATTCGGAATGCAGCGTTAAATAATCTTTATCTATCTAACAGGCATGTAGATGACTCTGTAAAATAAATAAGAGACATTCAATCATTCAAAGATCACTTCATATGAATAGTCACAATGAAGCGATAAATACAAATTACTGCATTCACTGCTTATATCATCGATACATATATACGATTGAAAGAGAAGCATGTGATAAACAACCAATAGTGGAATGCATAAAGAATGTTGCGAAAAGCACATATATATATAGGCGATAATAGCAAGAGAAATTTAAACAACAATTCATATAACAAAAATGAGTAAAGACGCAGATAATAGTACCATGTGAGCTGCAGATCAATCCGAAATATCAATCGCTATTCAAAATTCCTTCTTCAACACAGAAATGTTTTTAAACAATGACAGTAGTGCACATTTGCATAAAAAACTTCCTCATTAAATTCAGAATAATTGGTCCAGTTTCATAAAAAAAATATCCCTGAAGTACAATAGTGCAACTTCAGGGTTTAAGTCATATACAAAACTTTACGACCCTTTCTAAATGCATGAAAGGGTCTATAAATACTACGAAGCTAAAAAAATCTATGAAACAAAATCCTACTAAATTGGTATCAGTAAATGCGATCTATTTCTCAGGGGCGATCTGGCAGTCGGCGATGTGAGTCATGACTCATGTTATTTGCCCTTAAACCTGAGCTGGCTTATCGCAAGCATCGGCTCCACTTCTGGTGGTCTGTTGAGGCACAAACTGAATTGGGCAGCGAAGGTGGCATCCTGAATGTTGGGTATAATATAACCGATAGCATCCGTAAGGCACTTCAAGGCGGCTCTTTGGCTGTATGGCTTGATTAAGAAGAACCAATAAGCATCCCATGTTAAACTGTTGATTCCAGTGATTAATCTTCCGTTTTTCTCCAGCTCCGGGTAGCATGAGTGCTCCAACATCTTTTTCGCTGTTAATTGACCTAGAGTACATTGGGAAATCATATTAGACAAATAAAGCATATTATTTACTAATGAAACCAAATTTCCAGTGGTTGCTTTGCATCTGAAAATTTCTCTTTCTGCCTTCATTAGTTGCGATTGCCATTCTGTGAACAATATTTCTTTGTGCGATTCCATAATTCTCGGTAGATTAGTCACCTAACCTTCATTGGAATCCTGCCATTCTATAAAGTTTGTAAGTGTTTCTTCGGCCTGATCCAAATCGGTCCTTGCTTTTTCTACCTTTTCGCTTATGGATGCTACTAACTCACACAATGGTTCTGCCTGTGTAATCTACTGACATAGGAGCTTAACCTAATTAATCAATGCCTTATTTAACTGAAGTGCTTCCGCTTTGAATTCATATACCTGAGGGAGCTTTTTCATTTGCTCAATTTGAGTGGTCAATTGAGCGATTTGCTCATTTTTGCTTTCATTGTTCCCTTAGTCGATATTCTTAATTGCTCCAGTGCCGCCGATAGCTGCCTTTGCCTTTGGATTGCGCTTTCATCAATCCTATGCTTTTCCTCTTGTAATTGCTTAGTCAGCTGATGATTGCTCTGTTATTGCACTAGCAATTCCTGTTCTGCCTGCTCTGCCTTCTGCTGAACTTCCGATAATTTTGCCTGTAGTGAAGAGATGTCTTGGTCCTTGGCCTTCAATAAACTGCTCACCTCCTATGCTTTATCAATGGTCGCCGCCGAATATGCTCCAACGAATTGCGATAGCTTGGTTAAGTCATCGGAGGGGTCGAATTCTTCTTTCCACACAAGATTGCCCGTTACTGTTAATTCAGGGAATGGGGAAGGTTGATCAGCTCTTCTCCTTTTCCTCTATCGCTTTACAACAACTTTATGCTTAGGGCTATAAAATACATCTAAATGGGGAATCTCTTCAATTTGCAAAATGATTTCTCCCGTTGGATCTTTAGGAATTATCTCTTTTTCTTTTGATTTGGGTAGGCCTGTGGTTTCGTCCAAAACCGGTTTCGATGTCGCTTCTTGCGTGTCGCCTTCTTTAGAAACCTCATCATCTTTCGAGCACTCCAGGTTGCTGATAATTGTACTGAATTGCTGCCATTGCTGGAGCAAATTCAGATCAACCAGTGTATCATCATTATTTTTAGAGCTGCTCTCGTCTTGGGCTTTCGCCTGGGTTTCTTCTTGTCGCTGCACATTTTCCTAGGTTACTTCCTGCCGCTGGCTATGCACTTCCTCCTGCTGCTTTGATGTAGTAGGAGGTGGCATATTACTTCGCTGTTCAGGCTCGCTTGATCTGGTTGTCGTTGGAACAGTCGCTAACAGGCCTAGAGGCAGAGTTTGCAACCTCTGTTCTATAGTTCTGTTAAATTCGACTAGTCTTTCATCATTGTACACATTTCTGGCAAGCGACTTGACTTGATACAATGATTCAGCTAATACAAACAAATCCTTGAATCTGTCTTCTTTATGCTCGACCTTGGCCAATTTGGCCTGGTCGAGCGCATTGTAAGCGATCTTCCTCGGATCATACTGCCTGCTTGGCAGAGTAGCCAGAGTGAGCAAATTAATTTTCCCAGCTTCCTTCTCTGCATGTTTGATATCATGCAGGGTATAAATTCCAATTTGTAAGGGAAAAGAGGGCCAAACATGTTTTTTCGCTTTTTTCAGGGTCTGAGTAACCCCATCAGCATTGATTTGATAAGCTACTTCCCTGGCAAGTAACTTATCGGGGATGTAAAGTGGTAGCACATGCGGCCTGGCCTGACTGCCAAAACTATGATGTAGGTGAATTTATCCTCCCCAAACCAACTTGCTACTGCGGTCAAACCTACCCCTGCTTGCTCAGAAATCTTCGAGGCAGGCTTATCAAAAATGGAATAATGAATTGGCAACATAAAACCATTGCAGATTTGATAAAGATGGTGCTTATAATTAGTCTTCCATAATTTTTGATAATATATGTGAATGGGTGTGGGGTCTTGCGACGTCCACCTCCATCCCAACACAGGAAACTCAGAATTAAAACACAACACATCCATCACATAGGCACTGTAATAGAATGGCGGAATAACCCTATCTCTGACGCGAAAGTTAGACCTGAAATCGAGAATGGCTTTGGCTAACTTGTCAGATAATATAACCGCCCAATCCATAATTTCACCACTACATGCCGCCTCCATTAAGGGGACCATTTCTATGGTAAAATTGGCAGAGTCATGCAATCCCCATAGCCTACACAGCATAATTCCAGCATAGCAGTAAGGAGAACATAGGGAGTCAACTGAGTACTTACCCAAGGATTCATGCTTGTGTTTTGTTGGATTCTGTCTCCAGCCTCGAATTGGTTCAGGCTCGGTCTCGTTCTTTGCTCGAAATTTCTCCAAAAATGCCGCATTATATTTTTTCTCTTCTACCGGTAGGTGATACATTAGCCTTAGATCTTCGGCTCAAAAAGAACCGAAAATCCTCCCGTCCACAGTGCTAAACAATCTGTTGATAATTGGGAGCTCTTGGATTGCCCATATTACCACATCCGTGTATGGGAGAATTTGCTCCTGGGCCGCTATTCGGTGCAGAAAGGAGTCGGCCAAGTCTTTTAAATTGGCATCGGATTTGCTGGTATTATTGCATGAGATTTCTATCCTAGTCACCTTTGGCTCTTCGGCTTCAATCAAATTATACGTTCCTTGCCAAGTGGTCCTGGTAAGTCCTAAGCACGTCATATCTGATATAAGCCCTTTGTTCTTACCGCTTGGATCAACAACAGCTTGCCCCGCAGCTGGCGAAGCAGTAGGCATTGTAGTCTTCTTGGATTTCTTTCCCATCCCACTTAATTCTGTCTCTGTGGAAGAATCCTGCACAGAGCGAAAGATAGGCGTAACATAGGCAATAATAACATTAATTGAACAGAGTGAAGTATATATATCTGGATGCATTCATAGCGATCAATTGACTTAAGGTGGCCATGGGATCAAATCCGTGGATAGATCGCAAACCTGCTGTTCTCATTAAATGGTCGTTATGGCCTGTCAATCTCATTAATACCAGTCGCTTCGGTTAATGGCCGAATGATTTATTTGAAGCATGCCTTGGGCGATTTGGCGGTTTGAACGCAGATGAGCGGCTTTTCAAAGGATATTTCCTTAATTACAAATAAATCATATTAAACTGCCTTTATGACTTTTACTTTGAAAACTGCGGTTTTTACCTTTTTCGCAATTGGGCATCGGGGAAATGCTAAGTTATTGCATTGGTTTCGTTTGAAATCCGTGATCGCTGATAGTGATATCGCATCGCATCGGGAATGGCTAGTAGGGTCATTTAGAATGAGGGCATGGTGAGTCGCTGATCGCCGATAGCGATATCGCATCGCATCGGGCGAGGGGGAGCTTATTTTCACTTTAATTGTTATCGTCGATTGCCGATTTCACATCGCATTAGAGCAATGGTTGTTACTCATGTTACTTTATGCTTTTGCCGATATCTGATAGCGATTTCGCATCGGCGAAAACTAAGATGTCCCTTAAGTTGTGCTTTCTTTGTCATTGCGATATGCGATCTTGCGATCGCTTTATCGCAATGATAAAGATAAATCATTTTATGTTGGGGTTTTTTGATTGGTTTTATTAAAAAGGCCTTTTTATAATGTTTTCTTTTATTCGAGCCTTTTTGAAATAGAACTTTAAATTGATACCAATTAGAAACAAAAATTATAAAGGGACCCATTTCACATTATATTTTTAGCATAATAATGATATGAAATGGGGGGTTGGCGTATGGCACAACACCTAGGTATACATGGAAAAATTGGGCTTGGTAATGAACAAATGTTTTATCCCATGCTGGAGAAAAAACAAGTTCTCAAATGTATTATACAAAACCTTGCATGTTGGAAATGATTTTATTGTTGAATTGCTTGCTTGCCCTTTGGCCAACTACATGAGTCTCTTCTCATAGTCCTTCTGTGTCATAAGTTTGTCATTAATGACTAATGGACTCGACAATCCTTTCTCCCTCACAATTTGGAACTTAGCCATGAACCCATCAATGGCTACTAGCTTATTCTGGCACTTTTCTTCCAAGTTTAACATTAGGTTTCTCTTGGAAAGGACCTTCCTTATTTCCAAAATGGTTTCAGTTATATCTTCTATGTCTAGCTCAAGAAGCTCATACCTGTTTTTACTGTTAAGGAAGTGGACGAGTGTATTAGCATCCTCAAGCAAGTCACCCAACTCCTCTACTTTTTCGATAGATTCTGTAGCTATCTTTATCAATTTTGTCTACTAAAAAATAACTTGAATAGATAGCCAAATATCATTTACAGAGTCAATGATATTGGCCCATAACAGTTCCTTGGCTTTCCCAAGGGGCTTCTCCAATGTTAGTTCTTTCTCCATAGCTTTGACTCTTTCACTCATTCTATTGGCCTTTTGTTCATCTTCATTTTGCATAATTTGGGAAGTTTGTAGTTAGTTTCTAAGCTTGCCACCTTTTTCTTTTAGTTTTTGCATTTCTTTAGCCTAAATAGACATTTCCTCCATGGTTGTAACCAACTCTGCTGCTTTTTCTCCTAATTCCCTTGTTGTTGTAGACTCTATTGTGACTGGAAATGTTATGGCAAGTGGAGTTGTAGGTGATAGTGAATTTGCTAGTGTGGAAGGGACTGTTGTAGATACTGTAGGGATGACATTTGTGGAAGTTGTGGCTATGTTAGTTTGTTTTAATTGGATCAAGCTATCCAATTCTTTATCTATCTCCGTCAATTGATCATTGAGTTGTAGGACCAAGTCCATCAACTCTTCATGTCTGGTTTGGCTCTCTAAGAGCTCCAATGTTTGGGGATGTTGTAGCTGAGGTATATTCAATTGTTTTCTCAATGCAATAATGTCATCATTCTTCTTTTTTATGAGCTACTCTGTAGCTTTAATATCTTTGGGATCATGTCCCAACTCAAGAACTAAGTCTTCCAAAGACTTAATCCTGGTACCCTTGGCTTGTGAAGAGGCCCTCTACAACTGAAACTATGCCAAGCAATTATTCAATGAGTTTTGTAGCTGATTGGCAACTATGGCTTTATCTGTAAGGTTGGATTGTATCATCACTCTAGCTTATTTATGCAATTATATTTGGTCTATGGGATTAATATCCCTTGCTAATACTTCAAAGTCAACCCTCCTGAAGTTTGATGATGTCTTGGGCTACTCTGCTATAGGTTTGATAAAGGACATTTGAAGCTTTCCCTCCTTGATGTCAAAAGTTGACATCAACCTTGTTTGATTTGTGGGAGTGATTTTCGGATATTGAGCATATGTTTGAGCTTTAAGCTTCTCATTTCTCATCTAGATCTCTTTATATCTATCCTTTATGTCTTGGTCCTTGTAAGTAGGCCTACTAAATGAAGACACTTCCACACTTAGCTGCCTTTCCAACATCTGAGTTTGTGATGTGGATGGCCCCTATGTTTCCTCAGATAGAGTTGTACCTTTACTTTTGTCTAGCTCAGTATCAATTATTTTTGCTGAGCCTTCTGTGTCTTCCTACTCTGTAACAGGATTTAGCCTAGAACTTTTTCTCTGACTGGCCTCATGTTGTACATTTGATGTGGCCATTCTTGAACTTGAGGGTTCCTCCCTTGTTCTTTTGGGGTTCTTTTCCTCATTCTGAGGAGTCTGCATGATAGGAGGGTTGCTCATGGCTGACTCTTTCTATTTAGGTACCTGCAGAAACGAGCTCTCATCAAACTACCTTTCTAAGTCACAAAAGGCTTTCTCTACATCTACCTTTGTACTATCTCTATCTACAAGAGTGTTTTCCACCCACTCAGATTGATTTGCATATCTTTCTATCTATGGTATGGGGTGGTGGATATAAGGTCCCAACTTGACCTTTTTTCTCAATCTAGTAATAAATTCTTGAGGGTCATACCTCCACATAAATCTTTGTTGGAACTTCATTTGCTGCAAAATTTGGTCTGCTTCCTTCCCCGCCTCTCCAGATTTATAGATGAAGGGGCCTAACTAGTTTTTTACTTTTAATTGTGATATTTTCTTGTCCGAGACAAAAGTTATCTCATTAGAGTTCATTATTTGCCTATAGTACTCTAGAGAAAATAACCTCATGGGGAGGCACTTGGGTAGTTTATATGGTGCAAGCTGGTAATCATAAATCCTTATCTCTGTGTGCTTTTGGTAAAGGTACCAATATGCCACTTTTCTTTGTTTAGAAAACTGAAGTACCCTTTTTATCTATGGACTTATCCTAGGTGGAGGGCTTCCTTTCAACATAGTCATGGTGGGATGAACAAAAGAATCTATGAAATTTGAATAGGTATATGGTGACTCATACTTATGGAATAGTGGGGTCCGAAAAATGACAAACTTAGGCTAGCCTTTGGTATCTAGCTTCTGGAGGGGAGAAGGAAATTTGTCTGGCTGATAATATAAGAACATATGGTAGAACACAAATGAGTATTTAAACACTCTTTAATTGTTCATCCTGTTGAACTGTTCATGCATTCTCTCAGGTATAAACTCAATATAATTGTACACAATAGCAGGAGGCTATCCTGGGATATAGATTGACATGAAGTCCAGGACAAGTTCATCAACAAATTCATCAATGAAGCAACCTAGGACACATGATATCATGGTGATGATATGTTTTCCCCTTTCAGAGAACATGCCATAAATATATGTCGGGGGGGGGGGGAAAGGTTTAGGAATGTACTACTCCTCAACAATGATATCTTGTGACAATTGGGCTAGTCTAGAGGGAATTAATTTGGAATATTGGTCTAACGAATTTCTAATTGAGAGTGGAGTCATATTTGGTCCTAGTTGGAGTTGTAACATTTCATTAATGGATTCAAGTGTGATAGTAAACAACACCTTTTGGTCATGAGACATTATGGCGCTATGGCCAGGGATGTAGCATGCATGGCACATATGGATAACTTCTAGGAAGATATGTACTTGGAAAAAGTGGTATTTGAGAAAATTTGACTCCCAAAGGGAAATATCATGAGCATGGTTGAGGTACCTATCCCTACTTCGACAATGGATTTTATGCAGGAAGCCCTCGGTGGATGTATCCTTAGTTTAGAAGTCCCTCAAAACCAAGGGAAGGTGGTTGAGGTCCAAATGGGGAGTTGTGATAGATCTAACATCCAAGGCAATAGGGTCAACAATTATTTAGTTATTGTGGATTTGAATTAGGCATTGGGGGTTTATTCAAAGGTTTTAAATGGAAATTGGAAACTATCAGAGGGTTTGTCTGTAAGTTTTCAAATTTACAATATTTTTCAATTAATTTTACTTAATGAAAACACTTGATAGGCCGAGAATTTCCAAATTTGAAAGGGGATTGGTATTCTACGGTGAAATACCTGGAATTGGGAGAATTGGCTTCAAGTTGATTGTTCACGATAGCTACATAGGTTTGTATGGTTCTGGTACAGACTGAGAGGTCAGTTGGGTTGTCAGTAGCATCTTCTAGAGTGAATTCAAAGTTTTGTTGGCAAGTTTGGCGTTTGCAGGAGTCACAAAGGTTTTTAGAGTTTACAGAGAAAATGAGTGAAAATTGGCAAAAAGTGGGCTTCATGGCCTTTTATAGAAAGAATTACTTTTGGCGGGTTCATTTTATGATTGAACAGTTGGTGATTTTTTCTGTTAAGAGGGGAAGCGTATTAGAGGGTCATCACATCAATTTTGTGGCGTGGGCATTTTTAGGAGGGGTCACCCAATGTACCCTAGCATTTGACATGTAGCAATAGGGGGGTTGGGGAAAACCGCTTTATCGGTCAGGTAAAGGTCGATGATCGGGATTGGTTGATATGGCTGTAGGCCATTAGATGAGTGGGGCGATGATCAAATAGGAGTGAGCTGATGGAATTTCATGGTGGATAAAGCAAATGATTTCGTGGGGGACCATAGCTTTAATATTCGGCAGTATGGGATTAGTTTAGGATTTAATCACTGGATTAGAAGATCGGGCACTGCTTAATGAGAGGATTAGGCGATGTGGTAGGGTTAAATGTTGGGATTAATAAATTTTGTTGGGATATGGGGTAAAGTGTATAGTTTATAAAAAAACTAGGGGTTGGTTTATTTATATAAAGGAATTAATTAATACGGGATAATGGAATTTTGAGGATTATATAATGAAATAAAATTTAATATGAAGTGAATTAGTGGAGTGGGTAATATCCCTTAAGCATAATGTAACATATAATTCTTATGCTCTTTACCTACACTTAATATTTAGGATAAAATTCTTTTGTGGGTTTTCGAATGAAATATGTTTTAATGTGGGGGGGGGGGGCGTTTAGTTTTCCTAGGTAAATGAAGTTTATCCTTAGGAAGAGGGGTTTCATGAAGGGGAATGAATTGTTCGTAGGGGATTTTAACACTTGGTGTCCTTAAATCATTAAGTCGAGGGTCCGGTCCCACCAAAAGTCAGAGAAATACTCTGAGCCTCTTTGACTTAAAGAATTTAAGTATTTAGGACTTATTTATGAGAAATTAATAAGTAGAGGGGCGAAATGACTGAGGGGATGTTAAATAAACCAAGTTTTAAACCATTTTCCTTGCTTTTTTTATTGCTTATGCACATTTGAAAGATGTTCTTAAACGTGACATAAGTGATTTTGTGTAATCACTTGATATTTCTCCAACCTTTCTTCTACTTATCCATTTACTTACCCTACCATGTTTTCTTCATTTTATTTTGGTGAGTTTAGGTTAGCAAACTGTTATCAATCCTTTTCTTTTACAAAGTAGACTATCTAATTCTAACCTTATATCATCCAAGGGTTCAGATTAAACTGATGAGTTCCTTTTATTTTCTCCACCTATCTAATGATCTGCTAAAATTAAACTGTTTGGACAAATTTTATTCTCTAACTTTAAACATAAAATTCAAAGCATGGTATAATAAATATTAAAAATTTTGATTACCATGGACTGTGGCATGAATAACAAGCTGCAAACAATCATTATTATACATAAAAGTAAATAGTAGTGGCATTTTGACATGCACACTTTCATGGTCTCTTTGCTTTTGGGGTTCGTACATTTTCATTTTTTACCTTTTCTCATTCTTTTTTCCCTTTCATTATTATTTTAGTGTTGGCATTATGATACAGGTATGATACAGGTGTTTTCCATGATGGAAAATCACTCAGATGATAGATCATAGTACAACTAGAATCATCAAAAAGGAATACACAGGTTCGTTGCGACAAAGAGGTGTATACATGCAATTCACCATATCCCAAGTCGTGTATATGTACACACGCACGTTTACAGAAGGAAAGGTGCATATATGTTGTAAATCTAAGTTTTGGTATATGGTATTTGGTCCATGGTATTTTGGTATTTGGTCCATGGTATTTGGTCTAAGGTATTGACCCCAGATATTGGGTCCAAGGTATTAGTCCTACGTGGTTTTGGACTATGGTATTGAGAGAGGCCTAAACCTATATAAGGAGAAGAAGATCATTATGCCAAAGTGAAAGTGTGCAAGTGATGAATATCTAATGAAGTGGGAGATCTAATATACTGTTTATGGGTTTGTGATGGTTCACTTGATTTGAATCAAGAAGTCTCCTATGCGATTGATGAAGGTTGATGGATCAGGAACATGAAGACTAAAATTCATTATCAATATATGGTATGATCACGAATAAATCTATATACTAACACATGTCTTATTCTTCATGTCTTATGTTCTGGGTAGATCTTAAATAGAAAATTGCAACGAAGGTATAAGTAATTATTTTCAGTTCTGTACGTGGGTTCCCTCTGGTAAAAGAGCATATACATGCTGGTTCAAAACAATCAAGTAGCGTATACCTTATGAGATTTGATATTTGAGGTTGTTGCTGGTTCTAGTGGTTGTTGCAGAGTTCTGGGTTCTACTCTTTGTTCTGGTAACTATGTTTTGTTGACAGGGTTTCAGTGATTTAGTTGTTGGGTGATTCAAAGATTGATGGTGCAGATATAGTTGATGATTGTATTGCAGTGGTGATTATTTTGTATTGATGGATCGATTTTGAAAATTTATGAAACGTGGTCCCTGGAAGAAAAGTGAAGGTTGTATCCTTCTCTAGGGCAGTGCCTACGTACTAGTATATCAGCTAGTACAAGAGCTAAGGGGGGTTGTAGCTCCCTTTGAGGAGAAGCTGGAAAATGAGAGAAAGTTGTAGCCTTCTATAGGTAGAAGCCTG
Organism: Pinus taeda; assembly: GCA_000404065.3. Classification (NCBI taxonomy): domain Eukaryota; kingdom Viridiplantae; phylum Streptophyta; class Pinopsida; order Pinales; family Pinaceae; genus Pinus; species Pinus taeda. Next base: position 437,110 of record APFE030665420.1, read on the forward strand.
TGTGCTGGTATAAGACTACATCAGTAGAAAAATATTGTAAAAAGAAGTTTCTTATTGAAAGAAGACAGAGATGAATTGTAGCAGGTGGTTTTCACCCACATTGGGTTTCCACCTTATATCATGGTGTTCATGTGTGCTTGTTGCGTGTGATGATATGTTCTTTTTTACTACACCTATTTATTTTTCATATGGTTAATGAAGTTCTCATGCAATGATTAAAGATCAACATATAATGGACATTCTAAATCATGAGCTTGCTAGATATATGCTAGTTTCATTAAACACAATTGCGTGTACATGTGGTTTGACTTAACTGAAGTAGCGTATATGAATCTAAGTATGGAATTGTAAAAAGGTTATTGATTTGCTAATACTGATTCACCATCCCCCGCCTCTCAGTATTATTTCCAACAATTGGAATCAGAGCAGGTCCTTCTAAGGAAGATTGATCACTTGAAGGAAGATCCATCAGGATGAGTAATTAAGAAAGAGGGGGAACCATCATACCACCAATATTCGATGGAAGCAATTTTATGTATTGGAAGATAAGAACCATAGCCTACCTACAATCACTTGGAATGGAAATTTGGGGAATCATGGAAGGAGGATATGCATATCCATCAATGATTCCTATAGATATGGAAGGTAGAAAAAAATATGAAATGAATGCCAAGGATATTACTATCTTATCGGGAAGTTTGTCATAATCAGAATTTGTCAAGGTCATGCAGCTCAAATCAGCCAAAGAAATCTGGGACAAAATCATTCTAAGCTATGAAGGAGATGCTCAAGTAAAAAGTTATAAGCTTCAAACTCTTAGAATACGGTATGAAACTCTTAAGATGCATAATAATGAAAGTGTAGCTAATTACTTCCTATGTATAGATGAGATTGTCAATTGTATGAGGAATCTGGGTGAAGAAATTAAGGAAGTTGTCTTAGTTGAGATTGTTTTGAGATCCTTGTCTAAAAAATTTTAATCCAAAGTGTCTGCCATAGAAGAAAAGGAAGATTTTTAGAAAATCACTATGATGCAGCTTCATGAAATCCTAACTGCTTTTGAAATGAGAAAAGGAGGATCATCAGATGTGAGAGAAGCTGCATTTAAAGTATCAGCGAAGGGAAAAGAAAATCTCAGTGAATCAGGATACATTTCAGAAGAAGAATATGAGGTAAATTTTGTCAGGAATCTTCAACAAGGATCTAGAAGGTTCATAGGTAAGCTAGCTTTCGAATGTTTTTCTTGTGGTAGGGTTGGTCACTAAGCTGATAGATGCCCTCATAACAAAGGAAAGATGTTTGAAGAATGTTACAGAAGTTATTATACTCATGATAAAAGTAATGACTCATCCAATAGTTATGAAGACATTAGACTTCTCATGGCATATGAAAATAAGAATGTAGAAATAGAAGAAGTTACCAGATTAAAAGATCAGCTGGAGACAGTAACTAGAGTAAGGGAGCAACTGTAGGATGTAGTAAAAGATCAAATCATAACAATCTAGAGACTTGAATCTAAGATCCTCTCTCTAACATAAGACCTTGAAAAATCAAAGAAGTAGAATGAAGGAGCTCTTGAAGAACAAGAACATGAAATGCTTGAAATAAGGCAACAAGTGGAAGAAGGAAGAAAATCTACAGAAAACATAAAGAAGTAATATCTGGAAAAGGAAGAACAACATCAGGTTGAGGTAAATATCTTAAAAGGTAAAATAGAAGAAAAGGATAAACTATGATAATTTTAGGACATTATTAAGATTTTGGATGATATTCTTAGTAGTCAAAGATCCCCTACTATCAAAATTGGTCTTGGTTTTTATGAAACTGTTGAAGGTGAATCTAGCTCACAAGGTGAGGGAAGGAATTCTAATGTAAAATCTGAAATGATAAACGAGGAGATAAGTGGTCAACCCCAACAACAACCAAGGAAAGAAATTTGTCAAAGAAAATCTTTTACTCATAACTATGGAACTGATAGACGATTATTTCCTCCGATGAGTAATATTGAATGTTATGAATGTCATAATCTTGGACATGTTGCAGCCAGATGTAGAAGAAGAGTGCTTCAAGGCCATCACACATCAATATCATCACATTCTAGGTACTTTAATGGATATTGTTTTTCTTGCAATATGTTTGGTCACAAAGCTATTGATTGCAATAAAAGGAATATGAAAAATGTAAGATGTTATGCATGTAACAAGTTTGGACATAAATTAAGGGAATGCAGGAGCAAAATTTAGACACCAAAGCAAAAGCATCATACATCATCACAATTCTAGGTATTGAAGAAGACAAAATTAGAGTAAGAAAGAGGTGGCATAGCTCAGTTAGCAGACATAACAGACACAGGGGAAACTGAAAGTGTAGACCTTCAGTATTCCAATTTGCATACGCAGATATTATAAAGAGAAGTCATGTATATACGTGAGTTGGAGGCTTAGAGTCACATATATGTAGCTCTAAAGAAAAAGCAACAAATCAGGAAAAGAAGTCTGATATGGTTCGGTCATGCTGGTTGGCACAAGTTTAGGGGGAGCATATGCTTCGAATAATGCATTGTTGGCATTGTGGTTAGAAGGCTTTGGTGATAATGCTTATGTGGCTAAATGATACAGCTTGATACTTACTATTGGTTGGTCAAGAGAATGATATTATAGGTTACAGGTTGCTGATGTTGATGGGAGATGCTTATAATGCAGATCATATGGTGTATGATAGTTGCTGATGACTATCATGATCTTGTTTAGACTCAACATGTGCTCAAGGGGAGCATGGATAGAGTGATACATCTTAGCATATACAAAAGGGGAGCTCAATCAGAGATTTTAGCATGTACTTAGGGGGAGTATGGACAACAAAATGTATATCAAGGGAGAGAATATCTTGGTCTGCCCTTTACCCTTGATGTCAAAGGGGGAGAGTGACTTGGTGTGGATGTTGCCATCAAGTCCAAAGGGGGAGATTGTTGGAATTATGATACATGTACGATACAGGTGTTGTCCTTGATGGCAACTCACACAGATGATAGATCATAGTACTGCTAGAATGATCAGAGAGGTATACGGAGGTTTGTTGTGACAAATAGGCATATACACGTAGGTTCACCATATCCCAAGTTGTGTATATGTACACACACACGTTTACAGAAGGAAAGGTGCATATATGTTGGAAATATAAGTTTTGGTCTATGGTATTTTGGTATTTGGTCCAAGGTATTGGTCTTACATGGTTTTGGACCATGGTATTGAGAGAGGCCTAAACCTATATAGGGAGAAGAAGGTCATTAAGCCAAAGTGCAAGTGTGCAAATGATGAATATATGATGAAGTGGGAGATCTAGTATATCAGCTATGGGTTTATGATGATGTGCTTGATCTGAATCAAGGAGTCTCCTATGCGGTTGATGAAGGTTGATGGATCGGGAACATGAAGACTAAAATGCACTATCAATATATGGTATGATCATGAATAGATCTGTATACTAACATATGTCTTACTCTTTATATATTATGTTTTGGGTAGACCTAAAGTAGAAAATTGCAGTGAAGGTATAAGTAATTATTTTCAGATCTATACGTGGGTTCCCTCTGGTAAAAGAGCGTATGCATGCTGGTTCGACATAGTCAAGTAGCGTATACCTTATGAGATTTGATATTTTAGGTTGTTGTTGGTTCTAGTGGTTGTTACAAAGTTTTGGGTTCTACTCTGTGTTCTGGTAACTATGTTTCGTTGACAGGGTTTCAGTGATTTAGTTGTTGGGTGATTCAGAGATTGATGTTGCAGATATCGTTGATGATTGTATTGCAGTGGTGATTATTTTTTATTGATGGATCTAGTCTGAAAATTTATGAAACGTGGTCCCTGGAAGAAAAGTGAAGGTTGTATCCTTCTCTAGGTTAGCACCTACGTACTACTATAGTAGCTAGTACAAGAGCTAAGTAGGTTGTAGCTCCCTTCTAGGAGAAGCTAGAAAACGAGAGAAGGTTGTAGCATTCTACAAGTAGAAGCCTGCGTATTAGTATAAGACTACACCAGTACGGTAATATTGTAAAAAGAAGTTTTTTATTGAAAGAAGATAGAGACAAATTGCAGCAGGTGGTTTTCACCCACATTGGGTTTCCACCTTATATCATGGTGTTCATGTGTGCTTCTTATGTGTGATGATCTATTTTTTTTACTGCACCTGTTTACTGTTCATATGGCTAATGAAGTTCTCGTGCATTGATTAAAGATCAACATATAATGGACTAACTGAATCATAAGTTTGCTGGATATGCGCTAGTTGCATTAAACACAGTTGTGTATACATGTGGGTTGCCCTAACTGAAGTAGCGTATATGAATCTAAGTATGGAATTGTAAAATGGTTATTTATTTGCTAATACTAATTCACCCCCCCCCACCCCCCCAAGTATTATTTCCAACATTTAGGACAACCCTCTTTACAATTTTTAATTTTTAATATGGAAAAACATTTGCAGAAAGCAAAGGTATGTACAATATTACAAGGCTTAACCTTAGTCATTTAAAATTATGACTCCTATTGGTATAGGAACCTAACATTTTAAAAATTCATGAGAAGGAGAAACAAGGCAGCGATTTAAAATATTTCAAAACAAGACATAGTTTCAAATAATGGATGGATTTATGGGATGCAATTATTTGAGGAGATATTTTGAGGATTTCATTCATTAAATTCATGAAAATAGAGAAATATGAAATTCATTTACGGAATATTTGAAAAAAATTTATAAAATATTTCCTTCCAAAATTTTTTATGACATTGGCGAAGCATTTTCAAAGAATTACATAAAATCATTAGTAAATTCAAGCAATTGACAAATTTTCATCGATACCTTCACAAGCCCTAGATTTTAAGGCACAATATTATCAGTTGAAAGACAAATGGTAGAAAATTAGTTGCTCTAGATTTCAAGGGCATGAAGATGTGAGGAGCAAAGAAACAATATTTTTAGTCCAAGTCAGCACCATAATCCTCGAAGATAGTGCCAGAAAGCTACAATAGTTTTATTTGCCTATATTTTGTACTATTTTTGTAAACAAATTTCTAGGGTATTTTGTAGAAAATATTGATATTTTAAATCAAGATAATATGATGAATTGTATAAATACTTCATATATTGAAGTACAAAGGGTTGGAACTCATGTGAGGAAAGAAAATCCTTGATGTAAAGTTGTGCATGTACTGAAGTGATCATTTAATTAATATAGAAAGTTGTTCCAAGATTCATGTGTCGGGAAATTGGTGAAGTTTCCTCTCTTGTAAAATTGTTATTTTTCTAGTTTTCCATATGTTCTTTCTATCTTTATTGTTTAAACAAGGTTAAGGGCTGACATTTTTTAAATACACTATGATCTGGCTTATAAAAAATATCTATGATTTCACACTAATATTAAATATATGATTTCTTCTAGTATGCTCTATGTTTAATTGAATCTAAATCTTTTCATCCCATTCATTCCATAGATTCTCTAATGATACAAATTCCAACCCACCTTTCCATGTAACATCTATTATGAAATTCTTGTATTTGATCACCTGAGACTCATTGACTCCATGCCCAATGGATTGTCCTTGCAATTTCAACCAAAAATTTGGAAAAATAAAACTCATAACTCATAACTAGACTAATATTTTAAATCAACATATCTAAATCATACAGAGAGATCCCTCTCTGAAGCTAGAAGGGCTAGATCCCAGCTTCCAAAGTGGTTTTGTGGTTAACTCTGGGTTTCTCTCACACCCTTGGGAAATTACAGAATGATAACACATCACATCACCTTTAAGAGAGAATTCTAAGGTTCAAGTAGTGGAAAATCACATCGAGCATCAACAACAAGTTCTCCAAATTTTAAAGGATAACCTCATTTTTGCTCAAAATCGAATGAAATGACATGTAGATCAGCATCATAGTGAAAAAAGTTTTGATGTAGGTGACTAGGCACTTTTACAACTATAACCATACAAAAAAATCTCCTTCAAGCAACCTAATAAGGATACTAATTTCACCCAAGTACTATGGTCATTGCAAGTCGTTGCAAAGATTGGTATTATGGGATACAAATTGGAGCTTCCTGCATCTTCCCAAGTATCCAGTTTTACATGTTTCATGCTTCAAGAAGGTTATTAGTGACAAGATCCTAGTTCAAATAGTATTTCCAAAACTTCATGAAGAAGGAAAAATCATACTTGAGCCTAAAGAAGTCGCACAAGAAAAACCCAAAAACTACAAAATCGATTAATTTCAAAGTATATCACTAAGTGGAAGAACTTGACCACAAAGATTCAACATGGGAGGATGATAATTTTATATATAATAATCCAATACTATTTATAAGAAGAGCTTCGGCGTAAACCACATAGGACAGATCTTAGTCGATGCATTTCGAACCCGCTAGTGTGGTTCATCGTCAGGACGAGTTGAAGACACAAATCCCGCCTAGCATGTTAAATAGACTGAGCAGAGACTCTAACGGTTACCCAACTCTAACGGCTATCTAATAGCTAATTTGGACTCCAAGGTCCAGGTCAAGACTAAATTATTAAATGTAACATTCTTTTTTATTTTTATTTTTATAGTACTAAGATTTAATAATATATAATTTTATATAAAAGAAAGGTGAAATAGCATCAAAAATATATTAAATTGTAAAGGTTATCCTATACAAGAATTACTTAATAGTCTATTTTTATGGTCAAGATTATAATAATATTCTAAAGATATCAATCAATATAAGGTAAGCAAAGAGCTACCAATTATTCCTTTACTAATTTATTTATTAAAATATATCTAAATTTTTACGGTATACGAAGAGAATTACTCACCCTTATGGTTGATTTACCAGGTAAAGTTAATTTGTTTATAATTTCTCATTGTAAAATTGTTTAATATGTTTAATTAATAGTACTATTATGAATGTCGGGAAAATCTAAAATCCAATAATAATAAATAATATATATATATATATTATATATATATATATATATATATATATATATATAATACTATAATGTAATATAATATTAAATAATTTATCTAATCTATATATATATAAATACTAATTTAAATAGATAACTAAAGTCAAGTTGTTAACAGATATCTAGATATATCATACTTATGGTAGAAGTAAAAAGTAATATAGATAAGAGTAAGAATATCATTGCAAATAAATTAAAAGAAATTAGAACCTAGAATAAATAGTAATTAACTACTAAATACTAATGGATTATGAAACTAACAAAATGAATAAAGATAGGAATATAAATACAAATGTCAATAAAAATAACTTAGAATTTAGACTTCATAATGATTAGTTATGCTATAATAATGACCTTGAGGAGGCATAAATAATTAACTAGGTAAGAATACTAACTGAGACAATAAGCCTGAATCTAAATGTAAGTAGAATATCCAAAATAGTACTCATTAATATATAAAGGGGAATCTAATAGACACCTATATTAATATATGAAAGAGGAGAATATAAGAACCCTACGGAAGAGAAGCAACCAGGAAGAGCATCAAAGAAACATAGGAGGCAAAGGATCAGAGAGAAACTCAAGGAAACCCTAGCTCAAGGCGGAAGAGGAAGAATCAGACCGGATCAGGGGGAACGAAGCAGAAGAACAAAGGGCGGGGGGGGGAGAGGGGAAAAGAGCCACTAAGTCTCTAGGGCGGGGATCCAACACCTACTTACCTTCCAGCCATCATCTCTGTTGAGATTGATAGGTCTTTTTTCAATTTCTATAGCTTCCCTTAACTTCCGATGACGGAACTGAGCCACCTTGGCAATCACCTTGGCTTCTTCTAAACAGACATGATGCTTTGTCAAGGTGATTGCCAAGGTGGCTCAGTTCCATCATCGGAAGTTAAGGGAAGCTATAGAAATTGAAAAAAGGCCTATCAATCTCAACAGAGATGATGGCTGGAAGGTAAGTAGGTGTTGGATCCCCGCCCTATCGTCTTAGTGGTTCTTTTCCCCTCTCCCCCCCCCCCCCAATTACGAATGGTTTTGAGGGGTCTGAAG
>APFE030665426.1:0-17386 GCA_000404065.3 Pinus taeda
TCATTTCCATGAATTTTGAACTAGTTCTCCCTTGTGTTTTTGTGGCACTCCCTAACACTCATTGATATGATATCAGTAAGAGGTTGTCTCATTTTATTTTTCAACAAGTTTGAAGAGGTTCATTGGGTCTGAATAAGGTTTGGAGTATCGAATCCACCCCTTTCATGCTTAAGCATTAAACCCTTCTTTTTTATCTAACTCGAGAGATACTAGACAAGGCCCCTATCTAGGTTCAACTTCCGGGACTAAAATTACAATTATGGTCGAAGCAAAATCTTAGGGAAATTGGAAATAAGCTTGGGGAATTCTTGGAGCTTGACCTCACTTTCAAATATTATGTGGATATGAAGGTGGCGAGGCTATTTGTAAATTCGGATATCATATATGAGTTATGGTGTGAAATGAAACTCCAACATTAATGCATCACTTCTCTTAATGATTTGCATGTAAAAATTGAATATTTTTAACAATTTGCAAGTGAAAATTATATGTGTTTTGGGTAGAGGATCTGTTTAAAATTCTACTCGATCTTGACGATGTATCGGTACATCGTGCTAAGCGAGGAGATGTCCATAAACTCCATCTTGTCCTAGATGTATTGTGTAAGTAGCTGTGGTACTTGAGTACCAAATGTTTCTCAGAATCCTTGATACCCAACTTCGTGCGAAGGGTATGAAAAAAATTGGTGAACTCAAGCACATCTTGGTCCCTTCCCTGCCGCAACGTTGTCTACTTTATGTATTTATCCTCATATCTCTCGATAGGTTAGTATTGCTCCTTGATGGCATCCCTGAATGAATTCCAAGTGGGTGCAGCTAATAAAAGTGAGATTGTAATTTCATCCTTCTACTCACAGTAGGTTTCCCACTAGTCCTTGACGTGGGGGGCAACTTTGAGAAGAGAAAAAGTAATATTTTCTTGGTTGGAAAAATCATGAACAAAAAAAATCCTTCTAATAGATTTAACCATTTATCTACAACATTTGCATCTATTTTTCCCTCAAATATGGGAATCTCAAAGTTTACTTGTACCTCAAAAGGAGTGGAGCCTCGAGAGTGGCTGTTGGATATGGATGCGCAGCCGGTGAGAAATCGTTGAAGGATCTAGGCAAATTTATCCATCATCGCATTCCTTTTTTTCTCGAGGGCCTCCTCGAGCAATATTTTGATAGGATCTCTTGCCCCCTTGTCTTTATTTTCTTCCCCCATGGGTGGCCGTCGGGGTTTGCGAGGCTGATCTTGCAAAGGTTCAACCAGATCGAGCCCTAATTCCTTATATCCTAACCTCGTTGGGGACATGCAAAGAAAAATAGTGAAAGAGCAGACCGCTCTGATACCAATGATCCAGATTTAAACAAGAACAAAAAAAATTACAAATATAACCATAAATACAAATATGCAGTAGAAATAACACTTCATTTCATTAGTATTAAATACTGAAATATGCTTACAAACATAATGGAAATAAGACTAGCTCGAGCAATGGTAGCTTATCTTTTAGAAGAGATGTGGAGGCTACATGCCTTTGAACTATGTTACAATAAGGCTCAAAGGCCTATTTATTATTGAGAAATAATGGAAAACCCTAAACATCCAAAAAGCTAACCTTAGGAGGTGAAGTGCCAAACTATGGGCCCCGTTTGCGTAAATTGGTACATCAACCTCCTGGGGTCGTAACTTTGGCATACGATCTCCATTTGACATGCACAATACCTCTTTAGAAATATCTATCTAAGGACTACAACTTTTGAATGACCAACATCAATCATTAACCATGTTGATCCTAGTTTTCCTAAAAAATGTCGTTTAGGGCCTCAAAATGGCTTCGGAAGTTCAGAACCCGAAAAAATGCCAAAAATAGTAAACTGTGCTACTAATAAGGAAATTGAAAAACTAAAAGAAACAATGGTGGGGGTCCAAGTGGAATAGGCAGGTGGCCACCAATATCCACCTAGATCAAACAACTTGACCAAATTACAATTACTACAACTAGACTATGCCTTGTTCAGTTAAGAACTGCTTATAACTCATCTTAGGCTACTCATGTCCAATCTCAACTCATCCCACTTAATAAGTTACCAAGTCAAGGCTCACATCCAACTATGGCCATAAAAAAACTAAGCAACATAGTTTACATATTGACATGCCATAGCACCTAACACGTCTAACAATCATTTGGCACTATGTGGCATGTGTTAGAATCCACTACATTCCTTGGCATGTGTTGGCTCTCCCTAGCACACCTTAGCACTCCCTTACATGCCCTAGCACTCTAACATGCCTTGGAACTGCCTAACATATAACCTTGTCACTCCATCCTTAACACACCTGTGACTCATTGTCACTCCCTATCACACACTCTTATTCATTCATTTCCATGAATTTTGAACTAGTTCTCCCTTGTGTTTTTGTGGCACTCCCTAACACTCATTGATATGATATCAGTAAGAGGTTGTCTCATTTTATTTTTCAACAAGTTTGAAGAGGTTCATTGGGTCTGAATAAGGTTTGGAGTATCGAATCCACCCCTTTCATGCTTAAGCATTAAACCCTTCTTTTTTATCTAAATCGAGAGATACTAGACAAGGCCCCTATCTAGGTTCAACTTCCGGGACTAAAATTACAATTATGGTCGAAGCAAAATCTCAGGGAAATTGGAAATAAGTTTGGGGAATGCTTGGAGCTTGACCTCACTTTCAAATATTATGTGGATATGAAGGTGGCAAGGCTATTTGTAAATTCAGATATCATATATGAGTTATGGTGTGAAATGAAACTCCAACATTAATGCATCACTTCTCTTAATGATTTGCATGTAAAAATTGAATATTTTTAACAATTTGCAAGTGAAAATTATATGTGTTTTGGGTAGAGGATCAACTTACTAAACACATAAAAAAGTAAATTTTAAGTCAATTTTACAGCCAAAACAGATATAATTAAGCACATCTAAAACACATAACACAAGCATGAAAAAGGATTTCACCCCTCTCTTGGTCTAAATCTCCTGGTCCATCTTCCAATGCAGGGCCTCTTTCATTAAAAATAATCAAAGTGTGTTTTACATGCTTTATAGTTCTCAAATAGAAGAAATGATGTCTCCAATGGATCCAACACTATCAAAAACCCCTATGTTGGTTCTTTCTACATCTCATTTGGCCAAAAACTGAGAAAGTTATGCTTGTTTCTTCCTTTTCCCAAATTCTGCAGCTAACCATCCTACAATTCAGCCTCAACCTGGCTCAAGCACCCCGAATGCGGAATTGACACAATAAACCTGACATAATTCCTACTTGACGGGTGAAATGTAGGACTGTTAAGGGTGCCATTAAGCCCTTAGTCCTGAAAATCGTGGTCACGTGGCACCATAAGACCACATAGGGTGTCGCATTTTGGGGCTTTTGTCTGCCCCCCTTCGTTGGCATGCCCTTGGTTCCATGTTGTACATACAATTGAGGGCTAGACCCCTCCTCCTATGTGCACTATTATTTTTTATGGTGGGTCGTTGTGACCATGGGCTGAGCCTTGTGGCTTCCGTGTTGGTTCTCACATCAGGGTCATATGACCCAAGGTTGGCCCCCTCCAATTCTCCCATCGGTTATGCGCTCGATCATGAAAAATATAGTCATGTGGCTATGTTTGCACTTGGGGTTGTGGCTCTGGCATATGATTGTGCTAATAGTCATGAGAGCTTGACATGGGTCAGGCTAGGTCCTAACCCTTCATCCCCTGCCCACGGTCCTGTGGCGAAGGGGTGGCCAGGGGCTAGGGCTTAGCTCGACCCCTCCCCCAATTGCATTTTCAGCAAAGTTTAAATAAAACTTGCATACAACATATAACAAGTAATATAGCATGGCACGGTGGTGTTGGACTTGGTTGATAGGTAGTTGGTCATGGGTTTGATTCTTGGGGGTGTTGTTCGACCCTCAAACAAATTTTGGTCACCATGAGGAGGCCACATGGAAACCACTGGTTTGTCCATGTGGCACTCCCTCATTAGTCCACTTCACCAAACCAATTAACCAATAAAAATAAACCATGCCACAACCAATTGCTTAATGTCAAGTGTTGACCAACCATTGGCCAATGGAGGACTAATCAACATGCCAAGTTGTGGCCCATTCAACGTACAAACTACTGACTGTGTGTACTTGCAACTCTTTTTCCAATTTTTTTAGTTGTTTCCAAAAATGATCAGAACACGTTTATGGGAGCACTTGATGTCAGATTTGAGTTAAATGAGTTGTGTTGGATTTAGATCACTGAGATCTATCCAATCATACATGTTTTGAGCTCTATCATACACTTCCAATTTTGAGCATTATTTTGATCCACCAGATCACTCCTCCCTATTGGAAGCTTTTGGACCTCCAAAAGCTATTTATCAATGAACAAATAGATCAGATTATATCTACCTCGCCATTCCAGTCTCAATCCATTGAACTTTACTTGAATTTGACATTTTGAGATTTTCATGAAGATACATCATTTTCCCTGATTTTGGAGTCCTTGTCTTGCTGTCATAGATGAAATCTCGCCGCAATTTCCCATAAAATGCAAAAAAAAAAACTGACTTTGAAAGAATAAACACATTCTCTCCTCAGTCTCCAATCAAGGGAAACTTAAACAATCTCAAATTCTTCTCACCTTGAACATTGTCATCATGATGATGCTTACCATGTCTAGCCTTGTACTTGGCTTGACTCTTGACCAAATGTGATTGTCATTGCCATGCACCATCCTTTTTCAAAGCCAACACATTATAAAACCCACGAGAAGAATTTTTGGAACCAATGTCCTCTTTGTAAATTTTCTTTTTCATTTTCTCTTTGACCCTTGCACTCTCTAACACTGGCATCTTGTTCACACCAGTGTTCAACAATGATGCATGTTGCTGCAAATTTACTTCACTTTGTTTAGCTATTTTAGGAGACAACATGTTAGACTCCTGAAACATCTTATCACATGAATTAGAAACATCAATGAAATCAAACTCCAAACTTGAATCATATCCTTGAAATGCTTTAGATTCCTTAACACCTTCATGTTTGATCATTAATAATGAAATTTTTTGACTAGAATTAACAATCCTATTCATTTGTCCTGCATTTATAAGAGATGAATTCAAATTCTTGCTATGTGCTCTAACAATGTATTCAATCCCATTCTTGAACAAATGATATTTTTTCTCATGATTTGGTGGATCAAAATGATGCTCAAAATTGAAAGTGTGCGACAGAGCTCGAAACCTACACGATTGGATAGATCTCGATGATCTGAATCCAAGCCAACTCATTTCACTTAAATCCGACATCAAATGCTCCCAAAACCATGTTCTCATCAAATTGGTAAACAGGTAATTTTTTTGGAAAAAGAAGAGGTGGCTGGGTGTTTTTGGGCCAGTGGCAAGCTCCCACATGACCTCATCTGATTGGTCTAAAAAAAAAATTGTTTGCAAAAATTCTCCAAGGTCAATATTTTTTAATTATTATTGCTAACTGAGTTTTTTCATGGCCAATAGTGGAAGACCATGTGGGCCAACCAGAGGTGTTGACGTGGCCTCCAAGTGGCACACTAAAATTGGTCTAGAGACACTTCCCCCCAAATGCGCTTTCAACAAAGTTTAAATAAAATTTGCATACAACGTATAACAAGTAATAAAACGTGGCATGGTGGTGTTGGACTTGGTTGATAGGTATTTGGTCACACATTCGATTCTCGGGGGTGTTGTTTAGTCCTTAAACACATTTTGGTCTCCATGAGGAGTCCACGTGGCACTCCCTCATTAGGCCATTTCACCAAACCAATTAACCAATAAAAATAAACCATGTCACAACCAATCGCCTAATGCCAAGTGTCAACCAACCATTGGCCGATGGAGGACTAGTCAACATGCCAAGTCATGGCCTAGTTAGCATATAGACTGCTAACTGGGTATACCTGCAACTCTTTTTCCAAAATTTTTAGATGTTTCCCAAAACGATCAGAACGCGTTTCTGGGAGCATCTGATGTTGGATTTGAGTGAAATGAGTTGTGTTGGATTCAGATTGCCAAGATCTCTCCAACCGTATAGGTTTCAAGCACTGTTGCACACTTTCAATTTTGAGCATTATTTTGATCCACCAGATCACTTAAGACTTTAGACTATGAGGGCATCAAATGTCATAGATGTCACGAGGAAGACCAAAATGATATGAAATATCCACTAGGGTTCCATGGAAACAAAGTCTACAAAATATCACCTAAAAAGTCAACTACTTAAGAATCAATCCTACGCTAAATCACACCTACCTTCTAATTTTTAAGATCTTTGTGAACTTTCACCTATGACCCTTAAATTCAATGCCCTCTATCACCTCGAATGGTGGAATAGAAGGCGCTGTAATAGGAGGTAAACTCCATTCCCCTTCACCTTTGTTATGACCTATAGAGACACCTATAATACATACTCCTCCTTTGACTGAACATGAAGTTTTGATTTTTTCCACTTCCTTTGCATACTCTCCATTCAACGACATCCTCACAAGAGAGATTGTGGTAGAGTATTATGATAACAAAATGGGGAACATCATCTTCTTACAGGGTTTCAACGGAGGGGCATTGAAAATAACCATTTATCCCCTATAGCCCTTAAGATATTTTCAACACATAAATGAAATGACAAATTGATAAATTGACCCAAAGATATATATCATCGTTCAAGGCCAAACCCAAATAGAAAGAATCACACCATGGATTAAGCATTGGCATTGAGTTTTGGTAAAATCGAGGACCTCCTTTCAATATTGTGACCTTGTTTTTAGCATTGTCATATGGAAGGTTTAAAATCCACATTAAAGAGGGGATATTTTCACCTTATCCTTTGCAACCTTTGCACAAGATGAATCTATCTAATGGACTAGCTTAGATAATGTTAGCTCTTGGATTTGTAGAGTACCTCATCAATTCTTTTGAGGCCAACTCCCTAGCCACAACTAAAATTTAGTCCTATTTGAAGAGACAACTTGAACAATCCTCCTAAAAAGAGACATTTTCACTTCCTTTTGATTAATTTACAACAAACCTCAATGCCTCTTCTTTATTATTTTCCTCTCCCATTCTCCAACAAAAAATCATTCATTTTATATCATAAACACTTTATATAGGTAAGCGTTGTATTCATTTTTCTCAACTCACGGGGTACCTTTACACCTCAACCCATGTAAGTGGACGTAAGTCGATGGCACAACCTATCACACTCTAAGATGGTTCTAGTTGTCTCCTCCAAACTAGGGCATAACACACCTTACAACACCAAATGGTTAATTCATCTCTAACTTATGGGATTTTTGCCTTCACATAATACATTCTAGCTAGTGCTCATTAAACACAATGCACTAATTCCACTGACACACACCAAAAGTCCAAGATACCATTAAGATATGCAATGCACCCAAGTGCTTATACTACACTTCCATAAAATTCACCTTCAAATTTGGATATCCCAAAATAGTAATATCCTAACCCAATATGGACTATTTGTTGGATTCTTATAATTTTCTCCTTATCGGATCCTTGCACCTTCTTGGCCCTCTATGACAAATCTACTCCAATGGAAACATTCCAAGTTCCAACACCTCCTTTTGAAATGCAACATAACCATCTATATATGTTGCAACAACCTTGCCAAATTCCTTAGTGGGTCACACATGTATTTCACATTTCTTCTTCATCTTGCAAACTGGTTGTGCCAAGGAGAGGGTATCAACATTGATAAAGGAATGTTCAGTTAGTACCAGTGCCAATTTGTCTTCATGTAACTGATCAAACGTCTTAAGTTTGCTTCACAACTATTCCACCTCTTCAACCCTTGTTAGAGTCTTCCTAGACGTGCACTCTTGCCTCAAGTATAACATAACAATAACATCACAAATGTGCATGTTTGTTTCATTTGTTAGTGCCCTGCTAAAGCTATATTATCACTCTTCTTAAAATTAAATGTTCACATCTTAAGGCGAATATCCTATTTTGCTTATGACAACCTAAAATATGCGAGTGACTATGAGAGGAATCCATTTTCTCAAGCTGAAAACAAAGGGTCTTACAACCCCATTCACACAAAAATTTGAATTTATTTAACATAGAGAAGGATACATACCATACCCCTTCCAAATTTTTCCTATTACTTTTAAGAAACTAACAGTTGTTTTCAAGAATACATAAATGTTTTCAGTGCAACTAAGTTAAAAACACTTGTTTCTTTTGAGAGATTTCAAATTCTGCCAAGTAAACTTTAACAACAAAATCTTTGCATATAAACCCCAACATTAAAATTAGATAATTATTATTATTATGATAAATACCACTATGTGATAAATGTTTCCGAACATAAACCCAAAAAATATGTAAGAGTAAGAGTAAGAGTAGTTAGTTGCTCAAATACAACTAAAATTGTATCTATTTTTTTTTGGCGAGGGAAAATTTCAACATTTTTGAAAAAGCTAAGTGCTAATTCACTCACGTTCTAGGACTAAGGAGGATCTTTTCATTCAAAAGGTAAGATCCAAACAAGATTTTTTTGTACCTATCATGGTTATGTATGAGTTCTACATGGTAGTAATGCACTATGGAGTTCTACATGGTAGTAATGCACTATGGAGTTCTAGCTTGACCAGTTATCACATGTGGGGAAGCAATTACTATGTACAGAGTTTTGGAGAATATCGATAATTGTTGAGGGATTTGGGGGATGTGAGTTTTCCTAATTAAGGAAAACATATTGGAAATATGAGGAAAAAGTTGTGTTTAAATAGGGTTTTGAAACCATTAATTCGTATATTTAGTGCATGTAATAATGATTTAAAGAGGGATTCTAGAACAAAGGAAAATGAGATTGTAGAGAGTTGCGAATGAGGGTTTTATCAGTAGTACACCTGGTATCGAACCCCACCATTGGATATTGATCAGATCTTCAGTCTATTGATGGAGCCAAGGTATGTTCCAATTGTAATTTCGATGCATTTTCACCGCACATTTAGTCTTCCATACAGAGAGTGCATGCACGCCAAACTTTTGATTCAAAATCCATTTGGTTTTTTGCAGCCACGCTTGTATGTTTAACTCACTTATCCCATTCATGTCCTAGGTGGTTCTGTATACTCTTCTTGGGGCATCCTTGTAGCTTGCACTGCTAATAGGCTAGGTATCAACAATTCCACTGGGACCTCCACAAGTTTTCCAATCACCTCAAGCTATGGAACCTCGACCTTAGGCCAATGTCATCCAACCTGATCCTCCTCATGGACATGTATATGCTTAGCTGCATGTTACCAATCTCCCTAATCCCAACAATGCCAACACTATCCTTTTTTGTCATTTTTTTAATAGTAAAATATGTTCTTTCTAAGATTTGTAAGGCGAGTAGCCCAATTAGATGTTAACTCTGTGCTTATCCCTCAAGGTTTTTTTACTGGAGTTATCCAGTAATTTATCTAATAAACTCAGAGTTCTTGGTATGTTTTTTGTTCATTTTTCATATTGAATTTTATTATTGAATTCCCACAGAAATGAGTTCGGTGTTCCCCTCAATAATATCTAATTAACTCTGGGATTTATTCACTTTGTTTTGTTAAGTGAGTTTTTCAAGTTGATTTTCATATTGATATCCCTTAGAAATGAGCATGTAGTTCTTGTTTGATCATTTGTTTTCTTAGTGTTATGATTGTCATCCCTCAGAAAAGGGATGCATAATTCAGAGGTGATCCTAGTCCATTCTTGAACCTTGGTTGCAAGGGAGGAGACTAGATCCATAGCTCACACTTACAAACATAATATCCCTGGAGACGGGTCTCACAAGAACTGAAAAAATTGAAAGAATTGAATCCCTGATTACAACCTGGGGGAAAGGTGGATTCGGATTCATACAGCTCCCAAAAACTGTCTATCGCTCATGATGACTGGAGAGAGGGCAGACCTACACAAGGCCTTTTAAAAGAGATCCATTGATCGCTATGATGCCATCATGACCATGTACAAAAGTCAACCCAACATATATTGCACCATATCCAACCTGAGTGGTGGATCTCTCATTTGAATTTTGGGTCAAAGTTTTGTGACCAGGTCCACTGCATTGTCCCAGGATTTCTTTAGAAACATCAGTAGAAAAGGAGATCACTGCTCCATTCTTTCTTTTTTTCTTTGATCCCTTCCTATGGCCCCCAACAAATTTACCTACAAGAATTTGTCTTCAGAGAAGACAAAACTCTATCCCCAAAAATGGTAGAGAACACCATTGTGATCAACACTCCTCCTCCTCCAGCTCACTGATCAACCTGAGAAATCATGAAGAGCCCCAAAATCAAGTCATCCATATGTAGAGTCCCTGCCATGGAATTCAAACTTGGCCCCATTTTCACTATGAAAAGACTCCGAGAGTAGCGCTGCAAAACATCAGGTCTACAACAAAGTCAACGAGCCAAAAATTCTAGGGTTGAGAGCTGTAGAGTGGAATTTCTTAGAGAACAAAAATAAGATGGTTCTTAGCTTTTGCAGACATAACTTTTCTTCATGATATTTAGTTTTTTTTCATTAATGACAATCTTTATCGTGCAAATATAGTATTGTAGTTTGCATCTAATTGAAACTTCATAACCTTTGTTTCCCTGTACAAAGTTATGTTTGAGACCATAGTCTCACTTGATCAAAATCAAAATCAATTGTTCCTTATCTCTCTCAAATGATGACAATGTATTGATCTCTAATTCAATACCATCATGAGGTTCATTACAAACATCTACAAGAAATGTTATGTTTGTGGTTTAAATATCTACAATTTTCTTGTGTGTTATGAAATTATTCTTAGTGATCACTTTTCTTTTGTTCAAGGATACAATTCTCTCATCATTAGTGTTCTATGTATCCTTCTTGAATGATTAATATGTATAAAATAAGAAACACATCGGAAGCCTTTGCCTTTATTTACCTATCTCCATCAGAACATCATTGCCAATGTGCCAATGAGTATCTTATATTTTTGTCAAAATTTATTTTGTAGCTACATTGTTGCTGATAAAATCAAACGAACAACGCTACAAAGAGCTACCTTTTTTCTAATTTTAGAAAGCAATATTGAAAACATTCAACAAAATAGTGATCTGCCATATGAGGAGAAGGATGATTTTGACGATAGTGTGTTCCTTGTTGGAGAGCTTGACTTTGACTATGGACCACATCAGGATGGACTTGAATATCTTCAACAAGTCAAGTATGTAAACTATAAGATATCCTTAGCTTTCTTATATATTTGTCTTAAATGGAAGTGTCTCTTAAAATTGTAGAAGTATTAGCTGGTTAGTTCTTCATTCTGCTCAAGGAAGTTTTGCACTGACATTCTTTTTCATCTATCTTTAGCACAATTTCCTATCCATTTTGGAATTAATGAAGGAAAGGGTTAAGTTTTTTCGAATCTGAAATGTGATAGTTGAAGCTAGTCATGGTTTGTAAATGTGAATGCTGCTATTTTTCAAATTTCAGTTTTGTATATCTGTCTTCTCATGCATTAAATTAGCTAAAAAGTCACATATCTTGGATTTTCTCTTATTCATATTTTGAACTAATGGCTTGTTTGCAAGAGGATTTATATTTTCCACTTGAAACTTCATGTAAATTAATGACAATTTTCTAGATAGATACATATTAAGTTGAATGCTTTGCTGCCTAGATTGCCTAAATCATAGTACAAGCTGATTTTTTTTTTCCTCAGAAAAATCATAATTTCTATTCAAAAGAAAGAATGGAAATTATATTATTTTTTCGCTCTAGGCATGTGTACAAAACAATATGAACATAAAAAAGTTTTTCATTTTTTCCTCTGGATACATATGGATTAAAAAGATCACAATTTAAAGTAAATAAATCCCCCTTACATTCTATTGGTAAGAACTTGAGATTATATTCTAAAGATAGGTGCCAAAAGTAAGTCTCATGATTGTCTTGAGAAAATTATAATGCAAAATTTGCAACAAATAATAGTGAGAATGACTACTTAACAATAGCCTTCAAATCAAAGGACAGAAGCCCTTGACTATGTCAAGGCACCATAGATAGATTCTTACAAAATAGATAATCCAACTTCAACCTGTTGACCTTCTTTTGAAATTGCACTAGCCACCATATTGTGTTCACGTTATACATGAGTGTGTGATATGGAAACAAACAATGATGATGCCACTTTCAATTGATTTGCCAAAATCTTCCAGCCAAATACATTGAATTTAAATCTCCCTTGTCATCCATTGAATAAATAGGTAGTTCCCATATACATGTAGTTTCCTAGCCCTTTGCCCATGGATTTTTCAAAAGAAGATGAAGGACCATTATTTCAGTGTAATTGTTTGACCTAATTCCTAGACCAACCTTGAACGTGACGAGTGGCTCTTCAGATGGGAATAAAATACCTCTTGCATTTCTAAAATTATCTTGTCCTTGTTTAGCACCATCAAATAAACTTCATGGAGATGATTTGTAATATGTATGTCCCCTGTGTGCCATCATTGTCTTATATTTGAAGATGTTTTGAATTCATGAAAAATTCCATAGACCTGATTATAAACCTTGGAAGTTTGAATTTGTTTCCTTTCAAAGCTTTGGGCATCACATACCAACCAAATACCCCATTTAGCAGGACATATAATTTCCCTAAAAAATTTTAATTCCTATTTTTGAAACCAAAATCTAAGGCATTCTTCCATCGAAATACCTCTTCAAGCATTGTCCATTCCAATTATTTTTTCTAGATATTTCTACAGATATTAAGAATATGGATAAGGAATAACTAAATGAGTAATGTTTTCCACATTACTCATGTTGGGTCCCTGTCTTCCTATTTTTTGTAAGCGTTCCCATGTTGGAACCTTATCTCTGATTGTGAGCCATAGGAAGATTCTTGTTTCTTAGGTGTCTTTATTTTTCGTATTTTATTCCACCATCACATACCTTCTTGACCAAAAATATACATTAAAGATATATAACCTGACTTTATAGTGTACATACGTGTCACATTATTTTTAGCCAACATCAAGGAATCCTTTGAATTCTCCCATTCTCCACCCAAATTGATAGATTATGTTGATTCCCAACTCCACTGCCAAACATTTGTAGCATTAGTATACACAATTTGATGAAAAGTAAAAATTATTTCCTTTTTTCTTGTGAAAAATGGTTTATCAAGTTAAGACCTAAAATAGTTTATTCACCACATCTCGTAATTGGATTGAAGTCAACTCTTACATTCTTCTCATTATTTTTCCATGTAAAGGAGTTTCCAATGATAGGAAAGATTAGTGCCATGGCTTTATAGTGATTTGAAACATTCTTAATACTTTTCTAAGGAGTCCTTATCTAGTCCAATAAAGAAGTAGGGGCCACATACTTCTTGAATATTAATAATTAATAGATTTATGAAGGGTTTCCTTTGTAATGATATTACAAGTATGTTTTGCAATCAAATACTTTCCAAATACTTGTATTTTCTTGAAACCTCATCTTCCTTGTTTTGGTGAAGAGCTATGGACTACTAACAGGTCCAAGGAATCCCACCATCTTCACCTTTACCACTTCATAACAAATTGCAACAGAGTTTTCTAATGCTTTCAAGCACCCCCTTTGGGATTCAAGCTAGAGATTGGTGATACATGGGGATGGCTTCCAGGACAACCTTGGAAAGCATTAATGTGCACATCTTGAGAACCATCTATTACACAAGAAATGATTTTTTTTTTTTCATTTTTCTCAACATCCATCCCTAATCACCTTTTATGTATCCGTTTGTCTTGAGAATGAAACCTAGGTATTTTAATCTCTTTTGTAATTCAAAGCCTAAAAGGAAACAATTCCTTCAGGAGTCCTTTGAGTTCACGTTCAAACCAATGTTGAAAACATCTTGTCGGTGAAAATATCATTGAGGGTTTTTAAAAGAAAATATTGGGAGCATTGGAAAAATATTGCAATTTTCTTTTCAAAAATGATGAAAAATGCTAAAAAAAGGCACATTTATGAACCTCTATGTGTGAGTGATATTTTCATTTGTTGTTTAGTTATAATGTGATATTTTTGGGGATGAAAATATCATAACATTTGTGGGCGATATTATCATTTTAGTGAAAAGATTGTAACATTGTGATGTTTGTAGCAGTAATTCAAACCATTGAAACTAATGTACAACCTTTGTACATTCACCTCCATAGCCATAAACACACAATAGAGATTGAGAAGTTTCTGAATTTTCTAGCTTCTCTCTTTAAACCATTGGAGAACAATAATATATCATCAACAAATAATAAATGAGTTAGAAGCACAATTTTTTTACTTTGACCCCTTTTAAGAATACTTATGGTTTTACTTCCAAAATTTCTCGACAAAGCCCTTATTTGACCAACAAAAATAGAAGGTGTGAGAGTGGACAACCCTATTTTACACCCCTTGGAGGTGTGAAGAATGTAGATACTGCTCCATTGATGATCATAGAAGAAGAGGCAGTTATGACACATCTCATAATTTACTTCTGTAGTTATGACACATCTTATAATTCACTGTTGCAGTTGTGACACATCTCATAATTCACTTGACCGCTACATAACTGAATCTCATATGTATTAGCATCATATTGAGATATAACTACTTTGTCCTATCATATGCTTTGAAAAGGTCCAACTTGATAACCAAAGTTGTCATCTTTCTGGATTGATTTTGTGTGGCCCTTTTTGAGTAAATCCTATGGCTTCGTGGATTTTCTTTCCAATTAGGAATCCAAATTGTTTAGGAGAGATTACATTCGAAAAGGCCTCATTCAATCTCATTGTTAATACCTCAACAATGTTTTTATAAACACAATTACAAAAGGATATTCTATGTTGTGTGAGTTTCTGGAATGTTGGGGTGTTGGGAATGGGGATACAAATATCTCATATGGTTAGAAGTTTCACCAAAATTTTCAGGGAGCAGTTAGTAGGGAATGGCAATAATATATATATATATATTGATATGTTTTTGTTTTTGTTTGTCAAGTTGTTTGTGTCCTCTAAAGATGACTACATGCTTAACCTTTGGCTTGAGAAACTACGACCCAGGGGTATCTAAGCCATTTCCTTAGGATCACACCCAACTT
The DNA here is from genome assembly GCA_000404065.3 of Pinus taeda. NCBI lineage: Eukaryota > Viridiplantae > Streptophyta > Pinopsida > Pinales > Pinaceae > Pinus > Pinus taeda. Next base: position 15,143 of record APFE030665426.1, read on the forward strand.
GGGCCGCACCAGCCCTTAACATGAATAGATTTTTTCCCATAAAGTTTCAAACTAGTGACCTTCACACCATAGAGTGACTTAACAGTGCACCGCATCACCATCTATTCTATGCCCCGTGGGCATATACATATTGATATGTTAAATTTAAGAAAAAAAATTATATATTTTAAAAATGATAAATCTATAAAGTTATTTATATATAATTTATGTTTTATGTCCACTATATATAATATAACTTATGCAGAATAATAAATATCTATGTTCCACCAAGTATTCAAGTAGGGGAGCATGGGAGCAAGGAGACATACAAGGGGAACATGTGGAAGCACTGCCAAATTTTATGTAAATTCAGGGGGGATGGTAGGACATCGTGATTCTATTACTCATTATCTTGTCTAGGACAAAATGGCCATAATTGTTGGGATATCTAGGGCCTGTTGTTTGATAGATACTGTCAACAAGCTACAACAATGTCATACTTCATTAATCTCTAAAGAGACTAGCACTGGATTTTGATATGAAAAAGTATTATGACTGAGAATGGATGATAAAATAACTACAAGTTGTTGGAGACATATTTACCGTCATATCTAGTTCCTATTTTATCCTTAGATCAACCAAATAAGACAATGCCATTTCCGCTCTATTTCAAGTCTAGGAATTGTTCTACCTGGCATTCAACCAAGATTGATGTATATCATACCAAGGGTTTAATGATTTAGTTAATGAAGGGTATGTCTCCATCTTGGCAAGATATGGATGAAAAGGAGAGAAAAAAATCTTGAAAATCATCTTGTCATCAGTTTATGGCACTGTCACAACTACCTGAATCAATACCTTACATCACTGGAACATAATTTAATGCCTTTGAAATTCAATCATCCTACTATTTCTTTCCCACAGGATTGTTTCAACGAATAACTATGCACACAAAAATATAATATCAGGTACAAGGTTGTAGTTTTCCATGTTAAATACTCATTTCGTATAGTAGAATTGATGTCCATAAACTTATCATTGTAGTAATCACATGCAAAGGATACTCTATGACCATGGAAGCATATGAAATGAGGATAAGGAGTTCTCCATTTAAATCTCAACAAAATTCTGAAATTGAAGCTGCCAACACTTGAAAACTGTCCATTAAGAGTACATAATAGGTTATCTCAAGTTTAGAGCTAGAGCCTAGTTCTTAAGCAAATTGATTTATTATTGCAGATAGGGTGTGGTACATTAAGTCTATAATACCTCACTACCTCAGAAATAACAACATGAAGTTTGCTTCAGGGTTTGATTTCAAAGCTCAAATGGTGAACTTAAGTGAGTTGGTTGTTATACATATGCATATAAACTTCATACAGATTAGACAACCGCTTTTATGTGCTTCCATATATTACTGGCCAGTCCCAAATGAGAGTTTTTATGATAAGGCATTTCATGAACAGTTAAAAATTTGGCCATAGTGTATTTGCCTAGAATTTCAACTGACATAGAATGAATTCTTGATATTCATTAGATGTAACCTGTTAAAAGTCCAAAATAAAAGTTGTTTGCATATATGGCAGAGTATAATTTGATGTTAACATTTCCTTTCCTTTGAAAAGTTTGAAACTAGGAGCATTTCCCCTCTTGCAAATTATCATAAAAGATTTCTTAAAACCTTCATCAAACTATTCCACAGATTCATTGGAACTAACAAACTAGCTCTACCTCACTTCACACCATCAATAGTAAATAGATATTTTTGGTAGGTTCTCTTTCTAGGAGCATGTTTTCAACCACCCTTTTGTCCACACTTATGAATATGAGCTTGTTATTATCTAAATTTCCCTCTTGGTTGAATCTGGCCAATTACTTTACCATTGAATATAAATATCTTTCAAGGTATCATGTCATATTATTTGGGTTGATGGTAGTTTTGTTGCTAGAAATAAGAAATGTATAGATATTGGACAGGCTTCCCATGCTAGGTAGTTTTCATAAGTTTTCTAACAACTTTATGGAGATTACACAATAGGCTATCACAAATGGAATGGGTTAGGTTTGCTAGGTTTTGCAGAGGAAAAATCACAAGATGATAAAATGAATAAAGAGTGCTAAGCCTTAAAAAATTCAAACAATGGAGAACACCCATTATCAGTTTGTATCAACATGTGTGCCAAAAAAATGTTTAGAATGTTAAGTACTCTTTACTTAGTAAAATGGAAAATGGGAGATATGAGTCAAGAGTAATATTGGTCTTAC
>APFE030665438.1:0-31070 GCA_000404065.3 Pinus taeda
ATGGTGCTGTTATAAATTATCCTACCTATGATAAGGAGTTGTATGCATTGGTACAAAGCGTCAAAAAGTGGAAACACTATTTGATGGGCAAAGAAACTGTTATACATATCGACCATCAGCCCTTACAGTACTTGCAATCACAAAGCAAGTTACAACAGTCACGACACTTCAGATGGATGGGCTTCTTGCAACAGTTCCATTTGGTAATAAGGTACAAGAAAGGTACTATGAATAAAGTTGTTGATATGCTTTCAAGGCCTATTATTTGTGTTGTTACTTTACTTAAGAATGATTCCATTGTACATGATAGTTACATAGAACAGTATGCATCTGGTGATGACTTTAAAAATGTGTATGCTAACTTGAGTAAAGGGAATCATGTAGAGGAAAATGACTATCACATGCATAACAATTTGTTGTTTCATTTGGGAAATTTGTGTATACCACAGGGGGAGAGAATAAATGTCATAAGAGAAGCTCATTCTTCTCTTATTGCTGGCCATTTTGGTGTAAGAAAAAAAGTTGCACATCTACAGAGGTATTGCTATTGGCCTCGCATGGTAGATTCTGTTTCAAGGTTCATAAGAGGTTGTTCATTATGTGCTACAAGCAAGCCTAGTAATAGGAATCTTGGCTTGTATACTCCTTTTCCGGTACCTTCTAGACCATGGGAGAGCATCTCTATGGATTTTGTAGGAGGTTTGCCAAAATCTAGAAAGCAGTATGATTATTTATATGTAGTGGTTGATCGTTTCAGCAAAATGTGTATACTTATGCCTTGTAAGAAAACTATAACTGTTGAACAAACTTCTGAATTAGTTTTTCATCATGTATGGATTCACTTTGGTTTTCCTACTTCCATTATTAGTGACAAGGATTCCATATTTGTGGGGAATTTTTGGTCCAACCTATGGGAGATGATGAACACAAAGTTGAAGAAAAGTACTACTTTCCATCCACAAACAGATGGACAAACCGAATTTGTGAATAGAACCATTGTGCACCTCTTGAGAGGATATTGCAGCAAGCATCCCAAGCTTTGGGATGAACATTTACCCTAAATACAGCATGCTTACAACCGTGCCAAGAACTCTTCCACAAACACCTCACCGTTTGAAGCTTGTTTTGGTTACTTGCCAAAATCACCTCTTGATTTCATTCTTAAGAAAGATGTTTCCATTGAGGGACATAGTGATATTGAAGAACAACTTGAGAAGAGTCAAGACAAGTACAAGGAAAGACACGACAAGCATAGAGTCGATCACAAGTTTCAAGAAGGGGATGAGGTATGGCTGTACATTAGTAAGGAAAGGATGCAAGGAGAAGGTGAAAAGCTGAAGCCTATTCGTTATGGTCCATTCAAAATCCTCAAGAAGGTTGGAAATAATTATTTTCAATTAGATTTGCCTTCCTACATGCAAATGTATTCTGTTGTTAATATGGAGAACTTACGTTTGTATGAACCTCCTTTGATCGTTGATCATGAAAGCACTGTTTAGCTGCCATCTATAGAAGACTTCTCGCCAGAATTCTTAGATGAGTTGAACGAAGATACAATCCTTGACAGAAGGACACGCACTTCAAGGAGGGGAAATGTAGATTATGTTCGGGTTGGTTTCATAGGCAGCAAACCGAACAAGGCAAAGTGGATGGAGATGGACAGAGTAAGGGCATTGTACCCTCACCTCTTTAACAGGTAGTTGAAGGCTTTTGGGGTCCAAAAGCTTCCCAATGGGGAGGCGTGATCAGGGGCTCATGTCCCAAGTGTCGTAAAATGCTCAAAAATGAAAGTGCTCAGAACTTGCTCGGACCTGAACGACCGGATAGAGATCGTCTTCCTAATTCCGGCGCTGCAAATGGTTCGAAAAACAGTCGTCGTATGAGAAGGTTATGTCAAAACCAAAATCGCCCAATAACCCTTAATTTTTGAATTTCAAAAAAAATTAAAAAAAGAATATTCCACAAAATATTCCTTGGAATATTCCATGGAATATTCCTTTTGGGTGGGCCAATCAGAAGCTGCCACGTGGCAAGCTCAGAAGCCTCCACGTGGCAAGGTGATGTCAGCAGTGCAATTCAAAATTTTTGTTGGTCGAATGGTGACTTGAACCCACGACCTCCCTTACATTAGCCCTCCGCTTTACTGTTGGGCCACAACGGCAGCTGTTGAAAGCTAGGCGAACCTTTTTGTATTTAAATTTTGAAATTGATTGTGGGCGGGAATGAAAGGGGCCAGCACCCACACCATATGACCACAACCCTTGAACCGTAGGCCAAACTCCTAACCGCCGGCACAAAATCCGAGGCAAACAGCTAGCCGAGATTTGCGGACACATGCGACGGTTAACTAACAGTCAGGAATTGGCAGAGATTTGGGCGGAGGTGGTGGTTTTGGCAGACCCGCCATAATTGGTGGAGTTAACTAGCCGTAACTAAAGTTAGCTGGAGTTTTTTTAGGGAAACTGGCAGTTGGGAGTAAATAGCCATAACTTTGGCTAGGAAAGGCGGTTTTGGACGATTTTTTTATTTATTTTATTTTAGGTATTTCCGACGTTCTGAAGCCATTGGCATAGGTCCTACAGCCATATGAGGTCATTTGCAGAGGTTTTGGAGCCGTGGAAGTTCTAGGAGACACAAGGGCCTAGTATTATGAGAACTATATAGGGTTGTAGGTATCCATTGGAGGTGAACCAGTAGTCAATCCAGAATGATTCAACTGTTTTGAATCTGTTTTTACAGTCTATTCCACCTGTAGAGACTTATATTCAGCTGTATATTCATTTTGAGCATTTAATTAAAATGAGGACAGGCCCATTTGGGAGCCTTGGACCCAGCAGACGTAGCCCAGGAGGGCTGAACTACTTCATCAACTTATTTTGCATTTGTTGTTGATTTATTTTGTAGAACAAATTTGTTTTAATGTGTTAAACAGTAAAAGGAAATAATTCTGCTATGCTTAAATGGATCATGAACAGCTGAAAATTTCATTTGTTTCTTTACTGCAAGACATGGGCATCTTTTGAAACATGTTTATTACTGAATTGAATACCTTGTAAACCTTTTTCAAGTAGTTTCAAATTCAGATCATATAACAAGTAAGTCATCCACATATAATAGTATAATCACATATTCATTTTCAACCATTTTGATGTAGAGATTAGGGTCTGCAGAACTTTTGATGAAACTAAGTCTTATAAGATATGCATCCATCCTTTCATACCATGCTTTAGGGGCATTATTTAATCCATATAGAGCCGTCTTTAATATGCAGACATGTATCTCCTTATTATGAAATTCAAATCCCTCAAGCTGCTCAATGTAAACTTCCTCATCAATTGTCCCATTTAAAAAGGTTGTTTTAACATCCATTTGATGAATGTTCCATCTCATAGTAGCAATTAAGGAGATAAGTGACCTGATGGTAGTATACCTATTTGTTGGGGAAAATATTTAATCATAATCAATTCCTTATTTTTGTGAAAATACTCTTGCCACAAATCTTGCCTTATACTTGTCAATGCTTCCATCATTTACATGCTTAATTTTGTATATCCATTTGGAAGTGACAAAAAAATTTTCCTTAGGTCTGGGAACAATTTCCTAGAGATCATTTTTCATTATAGACTGATATTCTTCTTGAATTGCATTTCTCCATTCTTGATGCTCGGTTGCCTTCTCATACATGGTAGGTTTTACTTCAATAAGTTTTGCTAAATTGCATATCTTGAATATCTTTTAGTCTTCTTTCTTTCTTTGAAACTTCCTTTTGCTGTTGCATGTCCTTAATCTTCTTGTGGAGTTTCCCTCAACCAGGATGGCCTCTTACGAGTCTCTAGAATAATTATTTGTTGCACATATTCATTTGGTCCTTCAACTTCTTCAAGATTAGTAGTAGTTTCTTGAGGATTTTCATCCTTTGAGAGTTCTTCAAAGATGGATCCTTCTTCTTCATCAAAATCAATAGGTATGTCCTTGGAATTCTTGTATGAAATGCTTTCGTCAAAGATAACATCTCTTCTTCAATTCCTCGATCTTTCTTGATGTTGATTTTATAAGATTTTGATGAAGAACTATAACCAACAAATATGCCTTTCATACTTGCAGGATCTAATATATTTCTTTTGTACTTGGGAATGTGAATGTATACGAGACATCCAAATATTTGAAGATGATCAACACTTGGTTTATTTCTAGTGAAAGATTATTTTAGGGTCATATCATTGATAATTCTATGAGGGATTAGATTTTGTGTATATATGGTTGTTACAACTGCTTCTCCCTATAATAATTTAGGTAGGTCTTGATCATGTAGCATGAATCTAACAAATTCTTCAATTGATTGGTTCTTCCTTTCAACACCCCATTTTGTTGAGGATTGTAGGGAACTATTAGCTCCCTCTTAATTCTTTCTTCCTTGCAAAAATCCACAAGTTCCTTGGACGTGTATTCTTCACCATTATCAGATCTTAGGGTTTTTACTTTTATTTCTATCAAATTATCCACTTCTACCTTAAACTCTTGAAATTTCTCAAACAATTCACTCTTTTATTTGAGAAAATATATCCATGTCTTCCTAGAGTGATTATCAATGAATCTCACATAATACTAATGACCTCCAAGATATTTGTTTTTCCATGGGTCCACAGAGATCAAAATGTATGAGATCCAAAATCTCCTTGGATCTAGTGTCATTGCTTGCAAAGGGTTTCTTCACATTCTTTCCAAGAGAATATTTAAAGATGGCAATATTTTATAGTGAAGGTGACCATACCTTCGATGCCATAGCTCATGGGGGTTAATTTCTAGATGTACCAGAGCTTGAGGAAGAGGTGTTAGAAGTCTATAAAACCTCCCCTCATGAATCCCAATAGTCTTAGCATGTTTAATACTAGACCCCTTACCCCATACCATAAATTTTCCATCGACAAAGTAAATCCTATCACCTTTATCTTCTAGGGAAGAAATAGAAATTAATGTTTTCTTCAAAGTTGGAAAAAAGAGTATATTGTTGAGATGAATGCTTCCATCAGTCTCTAACTCTAAAGAAGAGCCAATTCCTTTGACTGAATGAATTTTATTGTCTCCAAGTTTAACTAAATTAGAAGAGATTCCTTTTGATAAGGTTTGGAGTTGACTGCATTCTCTTATCATATGTCTTGAAGCTCAATTGTCGATTACCCATATACTTTCATCTTCAAAAGTACCTGTGAGAGCGGAAAAGAGACCTCCATCTTTGACTTGTTTTGATATCTTGGAGATGAACTTGATGAGGTAACTTTTGATGGTTCCATAGAGACTCCTAAGAGTCTTAAGACCTTTCTTCATTTGGCTAGCCATTGAAGAGGGAGAAAGAGATAACCATTTCAAGAGAGACTTCCAACAAGAGTGCCAACAAGGAAGTGATATTCAAACTTCCTTCCTTCACCTTAGCTCTGATACCATATTGAGAAATCAATGTAGATGTATATTAGGGTTGATTCCTCTTGATAATTACTTATGAAATTTATTGTCCTTTTATTACTTTTACTATGTCTTCTTCATCAAACAATTACCAAAGCATAATATGCATGAAGATCATAAGAACACAAAAAAAGAGGCTCCAAGTCAGGGCGAAACCCCTCTAAGGGAGAAAAAATTTCTTCTTATAGAATCAAATCAAAGTGATATATATAAGACCTAAAGACCAAGACCTCCTCACGTACCAAGTCAACCCTTCTTCAAACGCTTCCTTTAGCAAGTCAAAGTTCACAAAGTCAATAATGGTCAAATTTACTCTCGTTCAAGAATGCAGTCCTGCAACTCATATTTTCAGCCACTACAACTCAGATATGAAATTTGGCCCTGTAATTTTCAGTCTCACAGTTCATACAATTATCCAAGAAACTCACACCTGCAAACTAGGTCAAGTAAAAAATTACAATTTTCTTTTCTTCTTGTGTTTTCTCCTTATTCCTTAGCCTTCACAATACTTTTATTATTTTTCTTGGAGATCAAACTTGTTGAGTGTGTGTGCTAATGAGGATGAATTCTCCTCCCATATATACCATTTTCATGTGGTCGAATAGGTTTATCGAGGTCGAATTCTTCTCGAAAGGCTCTTCTAATGACTCTTCTAAATTCAAAAATAATATTTTCCTTTGATTACAAATTGCCTAAAAAGGCACTTTGACTCATGAAAAAATTTCTTATAGACTCTAAAAACCATAGAAGCATGAAGAACATGCTTATCTAAATAATAATAATAATATTAAATTTATTCTTTTCCTTCTGTTTCTTTTTACAAGAAATATACATTGATATAAGTACAAAGACTGAACCTAATTACAAATTTCAACAATAAGTAGCAAAGAAAAAAGATGATGACAATGATTGTTCAAGCCATGAATTAAATGAGGAAGAGCACAATTTTCAAGGAAGCTGAAGAGAGAATCTTGCAAGTATAAACCTAAGCTACCTTTTAACTGTTTTAATTGTCATAAAATTGGTTATTATGCATCTAAGTGCCCCTATGATAAGGTAGATAATAAATGTGATGAAAAAGAAAAGAAGAAATCTATGAAATTAAAGAAGGAAAAGACTTTTAAGAAAAAAATATTCTACTCTAAAGAGAACAACAACTCATCAATAGAACAAGATGAATAATCATTTGTCGAAGATAAGGCTAAATCTTTCCTTCTCATGACCATAGAAACCCATAGTGAAGGACAAGAGGAAATGGAGTTAGATTAAGAAGAAGGCAAATTGGTTAGTGCTTTGAAAGAAATAAGAAATCTTAGGAGAAAGAATAAGAAGCAAAGATATCTATTGATGAAGTATGAAAGGAAAGAAGATGTGTGTAATGAGCCATCAATTGTTCTTCTAAAATCTTATATAAAATAAGCTAAGAGGATTGAAGAAATACTTATAGGAAAACTAAAAGAGAATTCAAAGGAATGTGAAAATATAAATGAGGCAATTATTTCTACAAAGAATAACTTAAAGAAAGAAAAAGTTCAAGCTAATCAAAATTTAAAGTTTGTGAAAGGAACTGAAACCATAGACATAATTCTCAATAGATAAAGAACTCCCTTCATTGAGATAGGTCTGCGTTATGAAGGAGAAATATGTACAAAGACATTTGAAAGTAATGAACCAAAAATCTATGTTGAAATTCTCAAAGAATCTAGCAATGATGTAGGCAGGGACACTAAAAAATCTCAAGAGCAACAAAAAAAATACTCATATCATCAACATAAGCAACACTCAAAGTAAAAAACCAATAGACATCAAGCTTCCTCATAAATATGGTCAAAGTAGAGACAAAAGAACCTTTCCTCTATGAAGGTTTTTTTGCTACCAGGTACTAAAACTTATTTTATGGTTATTGTTACTCATGTACTAATTCTAATCACAAATCTATAAATTGCAAAGCCTATGTCAGAAATTACTATGTAAGAATTAGAAGTAAATAGGCATAAAAAATGTATAAAATTCCAAAAGAGCAACAACATAGGTAATAAATCTTTTTCTCCCTTGATGGATCTCATTGAGGACTACAATTACAATAATTATGGGCACAAAGTAGTTAATTGTAAACATAATGAAATCATATCTCACAACCAAAATAAGCAAGAAAAATAAGTGAGGATGATTGGGAAGAAAAAGAGACAAGAGAAGCAAGAAGAGTGTGGCTTTGTCTTAGTTGCAAAAAGCTAGGTAAGTCAATGGTATATTCATAATGGGTGCTCAAAACACATGACAGATGATAAAAAAAAAAGTTTCTATCTCTGAAAGAAGAGAAAGGAGGTAGTGTTTCCTTTGGGAACAATGCACCAGGAAAGATTATTGGCAAATACACAATCAATCTAGACAAAAACAAAGGTAAAGCTCAAAACATCTTGTATGTTGATGGAATTAAGAATAATCTCTCGAGTTTAATTCAAATGTGTCATCAAGGGTATGATATCACCTTTCACTCTAAAGGTTGTGAAATAAAGAAAGACACTATAGGGAGAGTTGTGGCATGTGCATCAAGAACCCCAAGCATTGTGTATATTATTAATGAAGAGAACACAAATTGTTGCATTGGGAAACTTAATGAAAGTTCGTTTCGGCATAGAACATTAGGTCACATCAATTTTGATCACCTAGTAAAGTTCAACAAGGAGGAAATGAGAGATTTTCACACAATTTCAAAGCCCAAGAATACAATCTACAAATATTGTCAATTTGGAAAACAAACTCCAGTGTAATTTAAGGAAAAGGAACATTCAACAATAATACCATTAGAGCTAGTTTATACAGATATTTGTGGATCCACAAGTACACAAACCCCAAGTGGTGAGGTATTTCATGTTGATAATAGATTACTACACTAGGTTGACATTGGTTGTGTTCTTAAAAGAAAAATTTGAAGCATTTGGCAAGTTTAAAGTCTTGAAGGCTCGAGTTTAAAATAAAGTGTTTGAGATATTAAAAAGGAGGAGAGTTTACATATGATGAGTTTAATGACTTCTATGAAGAGAATAGAATAAAAAGACAGTTCTCAATAGCTAGTATCCCTCAACAGAATGGTGTAGCTAAAAGGAAAAATAGAACAATGCAGCAAATGGAAAGAACAATGCTTGATGAAAGAAAGGTGCCAAAAACCTTTTGGGTTGAAGTTGTTCACAAAATAATTCACATTTTGAATAAATCTTATATAAGGGAGGGCAATAACAAAGCACCTCATGAATTGTGGTTTATAAGGCCAGCATTAATTAAACATGTTTAAGTCTTTAGTAGAAAATGCTATATCAAAATAAATAAGGATAGCTTGGGAAAATCTGATTCCAAAGCAAATAATGGTATATTTTTAGGTTATTCAACTAAAATAAAACACTACAAATGTTATAAAAAAATATTGAATAAAAATATTGATTGCGTTGATGTGAAAGTAGATGAAGCATTACCCTACAAGAAGAGACACCATAAAAAAATCAATCCAGAAGAGCCAATTAGCAAGGAATATGAAGAAGAATATCATGAAGAGCAAGAGGAGGAAGAAGAGTAAGAGATAGAGTCATTACATCCAAAATATCCATCCAAGTATGTCCAAAATCATTGTCTATATTTTGAAATTCTTGGAAATAAAGAATAAGTAGTTCAAACTAAAAGAACATTTTTAGGCACATCAAGCCATGCAAATATCACCCTACTATCCATAATAGTGTTGGAAAATGTAACTAGTTTCGGTATTCATAATTTTCAGTGTACTCATGTCATTATGTATATCTTATGTTATAAGAAAAATAAGAAAGAAAAAATATTATTTCAAGCATGGGTTTCATGCTCCATTTTGTTGGTCAATCTAGGTCAATCATGTTCTTCATGCTTCTAGGGTTTCTCATGTCAAAATAATATTTTTCTTAATCCAAAAGAGTCTATATCAATTGTATAAGAAACTACTCGGAAAGTTGTAACATGTAAAAGATATTAATAAGAAAGTTTTACAAGCCTCCTAGTAGAGACAATTCAGCCCTCACAGAGACAAGTCGGCCTAGAAGAGGTTAATCGACCTCATGTAAAGCCTATAAATAGAAGAAAATTCGACCTCATTTAGCACCAATTCAATCTCTCAAGAATAAAGTTTGACTTGAAGCTAGAAGCAAGAAGAGAGGAGGAGAGATGGTCTAAGAAGCAAGGAAAAATCAAGAAGAAGTAAAATTCATTTTCAGGCCTTATTATCTCACACGTGTGAAGGTTTGGATTTTTGTAGCTTCAAGAAACTCTGAAAATTGTAGGAGGTCGAATTGCAGATCGAAGTTGCAAAGGATTTGATTACTCTCAATTGATTGAGTTTGAATTTGGAGACCTTGGCTTGTTTGAATAAACACTTCTTGAAGAGTTGACACATGTCAGAATTAGGGTTTCTTAGCTACTACAGGGCCGAAGATTGCAAGTCAAAGTTGCAAGGTCGAAGTTGGGGGGTGAAGTTGAAGCTGGAAGCTGGTGGAAGAAAAATTGATCTTTGTCTATTTGGTTGATCTCTAAGCTTATTGGAAGGGCTTCTTGGAGGGCTCACTTGGTTCTTGGAGGAGGACATAGTTTAGGGTTTTGGGTCTTAGTTTTCTCATTTGAAGTAGATTCTATAAGAAGAGAAGAGATTATTTATGGATTTTCCCCTTAGAGGGGTTTTTCCTTAACATGGAGCCTAATACTTGTGTCCATTGTCTCTACTATTTTTACACTTGATAATTTTTTGATGAAAAGATCTAATAAAGAAACACAAGAAGATAAATAAATTTCACCATCAATTATTACGATTAAGGAGAAATTGGAATAATAGATACCCTATTGCATTCTCCAACATGGTATCAAAGCTAAGGTGAACAAGAGAAGACAACTAAAAGATAATTTTGAAGGGTTTATCTTGTAAAGGGAAATCATTTGCAAAAGGACATAGAAAGAAGAAGAAGATCTATTGACCAAGAAGGAAGGTTACTAAATCAAGGATTTCAAAGAATCTTGGGATCATCATGCACTCTTTGACATTTTTCCAAATCACCATTCTTGAATACATCCTAGAAGTCATCATTCTAGGGCATATTTGAAGTCTCATTGGAGGTCTTGAAAACATCAAGATAGTTGGAGACATCATCAATGGGAAGGAATCTTGGTTGACAAAAAAATTAGTCATGGAAAATGTCATTGGTGAAGTAGTTGTACCAGAAAAAGAGAAGACTCAAGAGTTAGAAAAATAAAAGAAGGGAGAAGTAAGGGCACAAAGGATCATTGTTGAATCTACAAAATATCACCTTGTTCCCTTCATTTTTGAATTAAAGACATCCAAGGCTATATATGATAAGTTGGTAAAGTCGTACTCTATAAGTACATTAGGTCAAAAATTTTCCTTGAGGAATCAACTATATAGAATAAGGAATTCAAAGGATGAAGACATGGCTACTTATCTCATGAAGGTCTGACAAATAAGGGATCAATTGCAAGGGCTTGGGGAAACTATTTCTGACTCTGAAATGACCATTTGTGTATTAAATGTTTTGCCACTTGATTGGAGCAATTTTGTAACTAGTATATACTCTAAGAAGGATACTACACCTTTTGATGAATTATGGGCTCAATGCATCCTGGAAGAATCTAGGATCATGGAAAAGGATGACACTGAATCAAATGAACGAACTCAAGCATTTATTGCAAGGTCTAAGAAGCTTAAGAAATGGAAGCTTCGAAAATCCAAGAAGAAGACAAATATGTCTAAGATTCAATGCTTTGGATGCAATGAGTATGGAAACTTTAAAAGGGAATGTCTAAACAAGGTGAACAACAAAATAAATGAAAGTGAAGCTTGCATAGCTAAGGAAAAAGGAGAACCTAAGAAGAAGTCAAAAGGAGAAAATCTGAAGGATCTTTATTATTGAAGGAAGCTCCATCCCTACTACGTTATTTATGTAATTTATCTTTCTTTTATTAAGTAGATTAGCATGCATTATTTCATTCCATAGAATAGTCTTGATTTTTGTAAAAGCATGGCATCATAGATGGAAGCATATGATAGTAGAGGAATTACAGTCTACATAATCAATTTTTTTTGGGAAGGATCATCTAGCTTTAAAAAAATGAGAAAATTGGGACCATATTTCATATTATAGGTCATCCAAACATTTTATAGCATAATGTTAGAAGTATTCATTTTTGAAAAAGATGGATCGTCAAGATACCATAAGAACCATCATTTTGGAAGGTTTTTGGAGGAAGCATTATGACTGTTATATATATTCCATCTAGTATGGAAACAATACTCTTGAAGGATGAAGGAATGCATATGGTCAAGTTGTAGCATGAAAGGCATAATGAAAGTCTTTCTACTCTTAGAAAACAAACCTATCTCTGACAGGTATAAGAAGAAAGCTCATTCAAGAAAGGATGACTAGATGGTTGTATGAACACAAAGGTATGCATATTATTAACTCTTCTCTAGGGTAGGGTTCACATTTACAAGAATCTTGTAGAAAGAGCTCATTACAAAAGTGTGCTCAGTAAGTCTTCCATATGATTACATGATGCTTGAAAGAAGAAAACTAATATGCCTCAAGAATGGCTAAAGATCAAGAGTCTTACTCAAGATAGAATGACATAAATTGATCAACATCAAATATAGTCTCTGAAAAAAAAGGGAGTTAATAATAAAAAATCCAAAGGAATATATTGTAACTTGCTAAATCAGTTCGATCCATGGGCACCTTCATCAAAAGTGAATGCGTGGAGAAGGATTCTTGTACAATACGGAGATGGAACATGCGAAAGGATGTTGATCTCGAAGGACTTAGGTAAGATAATACTTTGATGAGAAGGCCATCATGATAAGGTAAGTCTAATATTAATATTTTGATATTGGTTATGTAGTTAACATATTATTTTTCCACCTAGAAGGATATTGCAAGAATACTTAATGATAATTGAGGCAAGTCCAACTGTTGGTGTTGAACTCAATTCAAAGAACATACAGATTGAGTACATGGTTTTTGAAATTATGTATTCAAGATGATTACATCATCATCCTGGGATTGAAAGGTAGTAGTATGAGAAGATAACCTGATGTTAAATTTCATATTTAGAGGGAGCTATAAGCAGCTTAAGTTTGATAAGGCTCAATATAATTCATTCATTGATAATGGCTTGAGGAAAGTGATATGCAAGATTGATGGCCTGAATCTTGTCACAAGATTGAAGGGAAAAGATGGCTCTACAACATACAGGAAGAAAGAAATCTCAATATGATGAGATATAAAGGAAAGAAGGAGCCATGCAACTATCTCCATGAAAAAATTGGTAGTTTATAAACTTATGGAAATAAGCTAGAGATATTTTGATTAGAAATTCCCAATTGAAAGGAAGTAAAACAATCTCCTCTACACTTTAGAGGGAGTATGAAGTCTCTTTAATATTTGTGAAGGAGAAAGGATCTATTCCCTAAATCAAGTGGGAATAAGGATCTCCTCTATGGTTGATAGGGAGTGATGATAAACATCACAAGTGCATTTTCTTCTTCATGTGTCATGCACTAGGCTAGATCTAACAATTTTATGTCTAAGTGAAGTCCATTGAGGGAGAATGGATAATGGAGTATTCGATAAGAATATGTGATTTCCTTGAAGATAGAAAAATACAAGATATGAAATGGACCAACACTCTTTAAGTATTGGACATTTATCCAAGACAAGAGTAGTCGAAGAGGTCTGATATTCTTTAAGGATTGAGAATCCAAGATAAGAATAGTCCTTAAAGGACATGCCTAGTTAACATCCAGATGAGGTATGTACCTTGAAGAGGTAGTGTAGTATCTCACGTAAAGCCTCCCAACATTATGCTCTTGTATACGAAAGAGCTTGTCAAAGTTAAGGCCTTACTATATTGACAATGTTGGTCATAGTGTTGATGCTTAAATATGGCTTACCAATCCAACTCTTCTTATGATAACTCTTTAGTTCGATAATGACCTTGTACCAAGTGTACAATTATGAATACCTCCATAGTTAAGGAGTGCTAGAAAATGTAACTAGTTTTGATCTTCATAATTGTCAATGTACTCGTGTCATTATGTATATCTCATGTTACAAGAAAAATACGAAAGAAAAATATTACTTCAAGCATGGGTTTCATGCTCCATTTTGTTAGTAAATCTAGGTCAAGCATGTTCTTCATGCTTCTAGGGTTTGTCATGTCAAAAGAATACTTTTCTTGAGTCAAAAGAGTGTAGAACTTTCGTATAAGACCCTATTGGGTAATTTGTAACATGTAAAAGATATTAATTATGAGTCTATAAAGTTCTATAAGCCTCCTAGCACAAGTCGGCCTAAAATAGGTTATTCGAACTCATGGAAACCTTATAAATAGAAGCAACTTTGACCTCATTTAACACCAATTTGATCTATCAAGAATCAAGTTCAATCTTAAGCTAGAAGTAAGAAGAAAGAAGAGAAAAGGTCTAGGAAGCAAGGAGAAATCAAGAAGAAGAAATAAACTTTGTTTTTGGGCCTTATTATCTCACATGTGAGAAGGTTAGGGTTTCTGTGGCTTTAATAAATGACGAAATTTGTAGGTTTGAATTACAAGAGGTCGAGTTGCAGATCCAAGTTTCAAGAGAGCTTAATACTCCCATTTGATCTATTTTGACTTTGGAGACCTTGGCTTGTTTGAAGAAATATTTCTTGAAGAGTTGACACATGCTAGAATTAGGGTTTTTGCAGCTACTGCAGGGTCGAAGCTGGAAGCTATTTGAAGAAAAATTGATATTTGTTAATTTGGTTGATCTTTAACCTTATTGGAAAGGCTTCTTGGAGGGACGACTTGGTGCTTGGAGGAGGACTTGGTCTACGGTTTTGGGTCTTGGTTTTCTCATTTTAAGCAAATTGTGTAAGAAAAGAAGAGATTCTTTCTAGGATTTACCCTTGGAGGGGTTTTCCTTGGCTTGGAGCCTAATACTTGTGTCCATTGTCTCTATTGTTTTTGCACTTGATAATTGTTTGATGAAAATATCTAATAGAGAAACACAAGAAGATAAATAAATTTGACAAGAAATTATTAAGGTTAAAGATAAATTGAAATAATAGTTGCCCTACTACATTCTCCAACAAATAGAACCCAATCGTTTTGCACAAACTAGTCGAGATGAGCATTGTTAAGGCTATGAATGAAGAACTAGACCAAATTGAAAAGAATAAAACATGAGAACTTGTGCCAAGACCTAAGGACAAGAATGTGATTGGAACTAAGTGAGCTTTTAGAAAAAAGTTGAATGAACATGGACAAGTTGTCAGGAACAAGGTTAGATTAGTATGTAAAGGGTATGCACAAGTAGTGTTGAGAAATATAGGGCATTTAGATTAGGTGATTTCATTTTTATTGATAACTGTCTATGTGTGTTTTTTACTTCTTAGATTATGATCTTCTTTTACTTATATTAATATAGTGTTATTCTTCCTCAAATGACTACTAATGCATAAACCATAAAGAGACAAGAGACACAAAATATAGGCTATCATCTAGGGCCAAAACCTCTCCTTCTTGAGAGGAAAAAAGGCCCGAACAAATTCTTCTTCTTATAGATATTCCAATTGATGAAAACCAAGACCAAGACCCTAGACCTTTTTTCCACTCCAAGGCAAGTCACAAACCTTCATTGATGAAATCCTTCTTGAAACAAACTTGTTTCTCTTTCCTTCTCCTATGGTCAACGCAAGTCAAACTGTCTACACTACTACAATTTCGGTTTCAACCACAGATTTGCAACCTCAGCTTATCTTATACCCTTGAAATTCTCACGTGTGAGCTGTTTGGAGGTATATTCCTTCTTCTCTTGACTAGGAGACTGTCCTTCCTCAATTCGGCTTGAGAATACAGTTGTTCTTTTCCCACATCTACCTTCTTATGATAACTGAAATACCTCGACCATGTCTTCAATAGGTGACAACAAATCCTTACACGTGTGGAGTGTATTTTATCCCAAAAAAGACCTAAGAAAACTTCACTCTTCCTTATTTCTTCACGTTGGCTAGAACACTCCCTTTCACTGATCTTCGCACCACTTTCTATTTTAGACTTTGACTGAAATTCACCATAGAAATTGTGTCTTTAAAATAAGGCTGAGTTTCCCTATTTATAGTTGTCTCCCATGCTCATTACCCGACATGACATGTACGTGAGCCGACGTGTCCTTTGGAGGAGATCATTTATTCTATTTTTGAATTGAAGCAAAGGTCTTATGCTTGTCTTGGATGGATTTCATACTTTATTTAATGACTCATACAAAATGTAACATGCCCAAGAAAGGTCCTTCATACATAAAATTGACTCAATTTGACTTTTACGACTAAATGACAAATCCTAAAGGCTCACAATGGGAGCCATCACTAAAATAAAATTCCTTGCTCATGAAACCCATGAGACAAGCATTATAATAATAATTTTATTTTTCTTCTTTTCATCAATTACATAAAATCACAATTGCATATGTCATAATGAAGACTAAACCTAGTTACACTTTTCAACACTCCCTCTTAACTAGGGAGATATTCATCATGGTACTTGGTCATTCTCAATCTGAATAATTTATAATAGGAAGAGTCAGATTGGTAACCCATTTGTATAGAATCATATCAACTAGCATTGTCACATAGAAAGGCATTAACTAACAACTCTATCTCTCCACAAGATTTGAACATGTTGCTGACGAGATCAATGATGGATAGACACCCTCATCGTTGTCTCTCTCAGAACCCCACCTGGGTTCTCAGGGTGTGTTCCACCAGGACTATTCTTATCTTGGATTCTCAATCCCCAAATAATATCAATTTCCTACGACTACCATTATCTTAGATGCCCTAACACATCCTCAAAGAGCATCGAATGTCAGATGTTTATCCAATCCTCCATTTTTTCTTCCCAAGTGAAAACAAGAATGATGTGTCTATCTTTCCCTTTTAATTAGGGAGGACATATCTATTCCAATAAATGAATGTAATCATTCCTATGAAAGGAATGTACCTAATCTCCCTTTTGACTTAGGACTTTTGCTTCCAAGTTTCTACCAAGTAAGAAACTTGTTTCTAGGCTCCCTCTTAATTAGGGACCTACAACAACTTCTCAGGTGGAGATGATGAGACAACCAACTTCTTGAAGAACTCCTCACGATGTCATAAATTCCTTTTCGTTATCTAGGAGCCTTCATGTCTGGGACTTATTCATAAGGAATAAACCATACATCACTTTCATCCATGAGTCAGTCATGTCATCATCAAAAAGTGATCCATCTGTTCATATTTGGCCTTCCTTCATGCCATCTTTCCATAAGTATTTTTCATCCTACTACATGGGAATTGGTGGTGGAATATATCCATAGATCTTCCCTCGACATCCCTGCATAAGCCCATCCAGATATTCGTTCAAAAATAAGAAATGAACACTTAACTTGTGATGGTCTTTCATCATGACATCTTGTAGTTTGCATCAACATCTTGGATACATATCGACACATCTCCCAAAGATATATATTGTCAAGGGTCTCTTTCTTTTTCAGACTCCATCAGAGTCTTCATATCTTTCATGGAGATATCCTAGTCAAATCTTCTTGGTCTTTTCGATGTTGATTTCCTTTACCATGGTTGAATATTCCACGATCTATTCCTTCCTTCACATATTTCATTCCCATGTACTTCCAATCAGAGTTCCTCCAATTAGTGTCATCCACCTCATACTTTCATATGACGACATATTATGTTGATTTCATCTGGTGAATGTGACCCATGCATTCGTGCATCCCTTCGAGGGAGGAGATCCTTCCTTTTTATTATGTTCTCAAGATAGAGCATTGAACCATGTTACCAAAAACCATTGACATGACTCTACAATATCGAATGTAAGCATACATACCTCATTTTTCCTTTGGTTCATCCAGACTTCTTGTAGTAGCTCCCTTGATTTAAAAAGCTTCGATCCCTTGTTCTATTTATTTTATGTCATCACACCATCATCCCATGAATTCCATAAGTTTGGAGTTCTTGATGAAACTCTTTTTTCTCTCTTGATTGGTGAACCTTTCGATGAATATTCCATCAGAGAATATTGAGGATATAGAGTATCCCCATCAGCAGATGTTTCCTTTGACACGTGTATGATGAACCTTGTACTAGATGACCTTGCCACTTATGTTGCCAATGAGATTCCCAAGAGCTATATCCTTGACTTCCATATATTCTAACCATCTTTCATGCTTCTCTATGATGATGTCCCAAGCTCTTGCTTTCAATGCTTCTATGATGCCTTGATGCATCCCATTATTTTACTTAGTCAATCATGATAGCCATACCTTACAACAGAATATTAGGAACTTGAAAATAACTTATGTGAGGAAGACTATCTTAGTAATAGAGATCTCTTACTTCCTCTTTCTTGGACTTCTTTTCAGCATCCTCTACTTCTTTGGTGATATGGGCTTCTTCTCTTCCTCTTTTGTTATAATTTTTCCTTCTTGGTATTAGGTCAATTTCTTTTGTAGTTTCCATATTCTTGACACCCATTGCATTGGATCTTAGCCATGTCCCTTTTCTTTTTCTAAGAATCACACTTCCCAATTTTTCCTTTTCTTCTTATCATTGTAGCATAATCTTGAGTTTTCTCACCTACTCCCACATAAAATTTGGCCTTTAGTCTAGATTCTTCAATATTGCATAGTGGCCATAGATCTTAGAATGGAGTAGCTTCTTTATTCCCATAAATACTTGAATTAAAGTTACCCCACTCGTCCTGGTAGTGCGTTTAATACAACTGCAATCATTTCTCTATGAGACATGACTTCTCCCAGATCTTGTAGTTTATCCCAAATATCAGATATCCTCATAAAGTATGAAGCTATTCTATATTCCCTTTACATCTGCAACTTGTAGAGTTCTTGCTTTAATTAGATGACTTCTCCAGCAGTGCTTATGAAATGCAACTCTACCAATTTGTCATAGATTTCTTTTGAAGTTTTGAGTTTAGATACATATGGGATGATGGAATCCTTGATGGATTCTATGAGAATCCTTTGAGCCCTAACTTCCCCTTTCATATAATTGGCAAGAGCTTGAGCATATTCCTTTACTGGTTTAGCGATAGATCCTTTGACATGTTTCGTAACCTCATTTGCAATGAGATTCATATATGTCATTTTATTCCATGAAAGATAGTTTGAAGCCCCAACCAATTTGTTGCTTTCTTTGCAAAAAGACATTTTAACAGATTCAGATGTGGACATAAATATACTTACTTCATAGGATGCTCCTTCTTCTTGCAACTTTCTTGATGTTGATGATGATATAGAGAATATAAAACTTCTCCTTGATGAAGAATTTTTTCTTCAATAATGATTCTTGATCCCACAAAGAGGGAGATCCCTTTGGATCCGTTGATGGTGGAGTCTTTGTTAATGAAGATCAATGATGACTTCTTGATAATGTCTTCAATGGTAAGGAACTTTCTTCAATGAGAGAGAGATCACCTTAGAATCTTGATGACACTGCCTTTTGATCTAGCTTCCTTTGGATGAATAGTCTTCAAGACGCTTCAACTTCAAAATGGTTGTTAGCGGATCCCAGGAATGCTTCTTGGATTGATGATGATATGATCTTGATCTTAGATTGATGATGATATGATATTCTTTGATCTAGGGTTATGATGCTTCCCTTGTAGATCTTGACCTTCCTCAATATTTGATACTTGAGTGTTCCTTGATAAGATGTCCTTCCTTGACTTAGTAACCTTAGCTCTAATACCATGTTGAGAAATATAGGGCATCGAGATTAGGTGATTTATCTTCTATTGATAATTCCTTGTGAGTGTTTTTTAATTCTTAGATTAGGATCTTATTTTACTTATATTATTATAGTGGTATTCTGCATAAAATAACTACCAATGCATAAACCATAAAGAGAAAAGAGACACAAAACATAGGCTATCAGCTAGGGCCAAAACCTCTCCTTCTTGAAAGGAAAACCCAAACAAATTCTTCTTCTTATAGAGATTCCAATTGACGAATACCAAGACCAAGACCCTAGACCTTTTTGCCACTGCAAGACCAAGTCAAAAACCTTCCTTGATGAAATCCATTTTGAAACAAACTTGTTGCACTTTCCTTCTCCTATGGTCAATGCAAGTCAAACTGTCTACACTACTGCAATTTTGGTTTCATCCTCAGATATGTAACCTCAGCTTATCTTATACCCTTGCAATTCTCACGTGTGAGTTGTTTGGAGGTATTTTCCTTCTTCACTTGATTAGGAGATTGTCCTTCCTCAATTTGGCTTGAGGATACACTTGTTCTTTTCCCAAATCTACCTTCTTATGATAATTGAAATACCATGACCCTGTCTGCAATAGGTGATAGTAGATCCTTACACATGTAGAATGTATTTTAGCCCAAAACGGACCCAAGAAAACTCCGATATTCCTTCTTTCTTCACATTGGCTAGGAGACTCCCTTTCGTTGACCTTCGCACCACTTTCTATTTTAGAGGGAGGAGATAAAATTAATTTTCTTTATTGGAGAGGGAGGAGATAAAATTAATTTTCTTTTTGGGGATCAAAATAAATTTAATGATGGACCCTAACTTAATATTTAAAATTATTTGTTTAAGAGGGAAATTTTGAATTTCAATTCAAATATTTTCCCTCCTTGATGTCATCCTACCCCACCAATAGGTCTATTTGACCTCTATAAATAATGAATGATTTCCCTACAAAACACAATTTAGCCCTATCTCTTTTGAAATATGTTTACAGCTTCTACGGAGAATCATTACGTCAAATGAGGAGGGTCTTTGGATTTTTACTGGAAAAATGGGTTTCGTTGGAATGTGTTTTTGTACGTGCAACGCTTCTGAGAAATCTTATGGACATATTGATCTTCTCTTTGGTCTAAATTCTAAGGCTTGGTCCCTCCTACGTATGTGGCCTTATGAAAATTAAAGACATGAAGACAGATCAATACTCTTGATAAGTTTTCAATGATTTTCTCTTGGATCTACTTAGTTCTATGTAGGAGATCAAGGAGATCTGTTAAGTCTTGAATCCCATACCAATCTCCTCTCTCCTTTGTTTTATCACACCATAATCACTTGGGGCATCTCTAGTCTGGTTTGGCAAGCAAGAAGGTGGATTTTGTTGTGGCTTTTCTATGGATCGAAGGTCATCTTGAAGGTATCACTTTGCCACCGAAGTTTTGTGACAGTTGTACACTGCATACTGTAGGCCAAAGGGATTTACTGAGGTCTATGAGTCTATTTAACGACATTGAAGAAAACAATTTGATTATGGTAATAGACCATCAATCAGGGTCTTCCAAGAGCAGTGGCATGCCCAAAAGTCTATATGGATTCAAGCAGCAGAATAACTATCCATCTCAAGAAGCGAGCAACCAGTAAGGTGGTTGTTAGGGAAACAAAGGGAAATTTGGGTGAAGAAAATGTTGCAAGCTTTCCTGAAGCAATTACGTGGGGACAACGAAATCCCAATTAGCAATTGCAAGGGAACCTAGTAGTCATATAGTTCAAAAAATAATGATCATGTTGATGTTTGGTCCAATAGAACATCTTGGTGATTGGTTTTGCATTTCTTAAGGACGAATGCAATTGAAGGCACTTTCACTATGGACTTTTGGCTCTGAGGCAACCCTCCATTACAAAGCTGTAGATCTGAAGCTTAAGGTCAATTCTAGAGATTTTCGATGGTTTCCAAAGGACACTAGGCACCTCTGAACAAATCTTGAAGCAGCAAAAGGAAAGGAACATTATCCTGAAGAAATGATGTTGAAGGTGAATTAAACGTTGATCCATCATCTGATTTGTTTTGAGGACATTACCTTTGTAAAGGTCAAGCTTGGTTGACTATGTAAAAGAAATTTGATCCTTTCTCTGGAGCAAATCAAAGGCCGCATTGTGGTCTGGTTAATGCATGCACAATTGTTTATAAATTGAGTCAAGCAACGTAGTAATCCTACCTAAAGACAAGTTCTGAAAAATTTGGTGACCTGTATGATGAAGCATTGTCCCTTTATACATAAGACTTTCCATTTGAATACCTGAACAGAAACCGCAATAGCACATTTGAGAGTATTGGAAGATGTATTGTAGTTGTCATTGAACCTAATCCAGAGTTGTTGAGCAGATGTATATGTGATGTGAAATGGTGACCACAACCTACTTATGACAATGACATAATATGGCATAACATGGAACATTGATGTATTGCAGTAACCCTATATGGAAGCAACCTTCGTGACAGAGACCTATTGTGACAGTGAGTTTTGGGGCAAATATCTTGGTGCTTGTGTCAATAGGGACATCCATTTCATATTAACAGTGACCATGTTGGCAGAGAACCAGTGACTGTGTTTACAAATCTTATGACAATGAGATCATGAGGAAGTAATCTTATGACACTCTAACAGTGACCTTCAAATGTGTTTGATGACAACAATAACCTATAGACCTAGTAGATGAGTAAAGTGCCCTGACTTGACCATGATAAAAACAACCTTGAGGAACGTTGATGCAACAATGACCTTGATGAGTGATAGTAATCTATGTGACGATGATACACTTGAATAAACACAACCATTGACATATCGGTGAAATGGATGCATAACAACATATGAGAAGTTGTAAGTTGCAGGACTATGGTGAAAAAGAGTAGTGGACAGAGGATACCAATGGCAGAGGGAAATTGTGGATAAAGAACAACAATAAACAGTGGCAAAGGACAATTGTGGACAAAGGACAACATAAACAGTGGCAGCAAAGCAGTAGCAACAAAGGTAGCAGTGGATAGAAGCAGTGGATAGAAGTATTCCAACAACAATAGTGGTAGTTGAAGTGGGCAATTTTAGCAATAGCAACAACATGAGTTCGTTGGTTGATTTTAGGGGAGGATGAAGACTACTATAGATTGGATCTGTGAACACCTTCAGAATTGGGGAGTTATATACTTTCTTCGAGCATAGTTGGTAAATGTGTACGTAAACCATACATAATGTAAAGCACTTGTTAGAGACAATTCTCTTTGTTTTTTCATAGATGTGATTATGATATTTTGTGTTTGATTAATGCTATGAAGCTTTTATTGAATCTAAACAACCAATTGTGAAAAGAATGAAATATTGATTCACCCCCCCACCCACCTCAATATTTCCAACAATTATGACACTCTAAAATGGCATAGTGTAGCTTCAACCAATCCATTCCAATGAGAAAATCATAAGAACCTAGAAGTAATTAAGTCCATATTTGTATGTATAAGCAGTCCATTAATCTTTGATGGATAGCCCTTCACCTTCTCACTAATTTCCCCTTTTGTTCTAGTAGCTCTTTGAACTAACCAAGGTGTTAGAAAATCAGAAAGGCAAAAAGATTTTCTTATTCTTGATAATTACTTGTGATGTTTGTTATTATTACGATTCTTTATATCTTCTTCCTTTTAGTTCGTCAAGCAATCACCAAAGCAACAACACATAAAACAATAGACACTAGATGTAGGCACGTTGTCAGGGAAAAACCCCCCTTGAGGGGAAAACCCAATCAAGAAATTGTTCCTTTCAATAGTATTCTTTGAGACTATTCACCCTAGAACAAGACAAGACCTTCCCCCTAGACCATGTCAGCCTCATAGAATTTTGACCTCTTTCCAACAACTTTAACTAGCCAGCAACTTATGGTAACTAGCAGCATCCAGCAATAGACAAACTTGGAAGACTTCGATCTCCCAATCTAGAGCATGAAATAGAGAAAGAAAACCACCAAAATTTTGATTTCCTTTCCTCCTTAGACCTCTCCAAACTCGCATTCACTTCGACTTCCTGGCAAAAGATTTCACATCTTTTCCTAGCTATAAGAGAACTTCGCACTTCTTCCCAGCTATAAGAGAATTTTGCACTTTTTTCCCAGCTACAATAGAAATCGAACTTGTGTGTGAGAATGATGTTCCAAATAAATTCGATGAGCTTGCTTTTATAGGCTCCATGTGAGGTTAAATAGGGTCCTTAGGTTGACTTGATCTTCTTTTAGGCCGACATGGTGTGGAGGATACATAAATCATATTTGACTCAATACTAACCTTTTTACATGATTCAAAAGCCTAAGAAGGGTCTCTTTAAAAGTACAATAACTTTATTAACTCATAATAAATCCTAGAAGTCCTCAATGGGGACTTTGACCTAAAACATGGTGACCTAAGCATGAAACCCATGCTTTAATAAGTCACAGTAATAATAATAATAATAATTATTTTCTTTATTCTTTTGAAAAGTACATTACATGATGAATCAATTACATTAATGAAGATCGAACATAGTTACATTTTCCAACACTCCCTCTTAACTAGGGAGGTATTAATCATGTACAAATACAATGGAAGATCTCAAACCATATGAACCATGAAGAACTTTAGGCATTAAAATGTCATAGACTAGATTCCTAACCAAGGCAATATATCCAAGTGGTATCTCAACAATTTAGGCATCGCAATGCCATGGACTAAGATGGACTCAAGCTTTTAGCCTCTCTAGGTACCATCAAGCTTACTTGCTAACCACCAACGAAAAAATCCAATTGTGTAACCAAAACAGAGCTCAATAACCAACACCACTTTTCCAACTTCGAGACCCAAACATCATCAAAAAGTGTCGACCAGATGTCTCCCCAGACAATGCTTCACTCACAAAGCCTCAACACCCCTTGATCCAGTAGATCAAGGATGACCAATCTCTCCCAATCAAACTAATTGGTAACCAAAATGCTATCAAAACGTTCAAGAGATTCACATGTACAACCCCAATCAATAATATACTTTCATATGTACATAATCAAATACAAACCTTCACGGTCGTTCTAGATGTTTCTTCTCAATTCAGTAGGACTATCAACTGAATCTTTGATAGAAGGTTCCTCAATTATACACTTTTCCTTCCCTACTCCTCATGCAGCAACATATCCTCTGAAATCCATTATTTAATTAAAGTCGAGCTATGCCCTTCCTCTCAACCTGAAAGCATCTCTTCATCCAGACTCCCCCTTAATCTTAGGAGATCTCTTCTATTCATGCTTCCCCAAGGAGATCAACTTCTTCTTTTCATCATCAAAGAATCTTTCATGGCTTCCAACCATTTCATCAGGGTTATTATCATCCTCATCATGCTTATTACATCAACGAGCATCTTCACCAAATTGAAGATTATGTACCTGCACAACTTAGATAGAAAGTACAACCAAATCTATAGAAGCAAGATGCTAGCTATATCAGAATCATAGAAGCATTTCATCTTTATACATATCAAATACCCAAACTCAATTACAAACAAGAGACGTATACTCTTCAACATCCTTCTAGGGACGTTAGTCATAAACCATAGACTACTTCATCACAATTTTCATTCCATCTAGGGTTTCAATGTTACTTCCAAAGGTATGACATACCTTACTACAACATATACCAAACCCTAGAAACAATTCAGACAAATAGAAAGGATCCAACATCCTTTCAAAATTCATGTGTTAGACTTCTCACTAGGGTTTCATATAAACCCTAGATTTCATACAAAGGAATCAATCAAAACCAATCACAACCTAGTCACTAACATGACCAACTTCCACTAGGGTTATTTGAAGACCCTAGATTTCCAATCAACCATCAATCTCAACTAAAAACTCAAATTTCAACAATTTTACACAAATCTCAAATTATCATATTGTCATCATACATAAGATATTTTTACTACGACTAAGGTTCAACTCAAAAACCCTAGAATTCCATTTTTACAATCTCAACAATCATTATATAAATATATCTCAGATCATTATATCACGCATACTAGAAAAATTTTAACTACTACTAGGGTTTAGCTACGAAAACCTTAGATTTCCAAATATTGTCATCCTAGAATCTCAGACAAGGACTTCCATTAAATCCTAAGACTTATGACCATAACTAGGTCAATACACATATTTAGGAATTCATACATATCATACATAAGCATATCATATGTCTGACAATATTAATACATCTAACCTAGACCAAGCTAGGGTTTCAACCAAAAGGACATATCTATATATGCCTAGATTTCATCATTATGCAAAGACATTCATATGTGTTAGTCAAACCCAACTTCACAATGGTTAAAAAGAGTTAGATACTCAACAATCTTGATTACACTAGGGTTTGATTCGATAAGTACACCCATACCAAGGAAAACATTTCTAAGACAATATAAGGGCCTTGCTCACACATTCCACCAAACCCTAATGGTCTAAGGTTTCAATGTAGAAACATGGCAAAACCAACATTACCAAAACTTCAAAGGTTTGGGATTTTTGACCTTATCATTCAACCCTAACAAGTTAGGTTTTCCTGATCATACCAAAATCTCAAACATGATATCTTCAAATAGAATTTCTCAATATCCCTAAGCAACTTAGGGTTTTGGAAATTCACATTATCATACCCTTCAGTTAGGGTTTTCCAAAACCTATCTAGGGTTCTACATAGTCAGTCAAGAATATGAGTGGGGTGGGTAGATTTATCAAGAGAAAAATCACCCAAAACAAGAATCATTATGATTCAATATAGCTAGACATAACAATGTTAGTAATAGATTATCAAATGAATAATCCTTTCAATTAATGTATTTAAAGCATACCTTTGTTCCTTGACCAATATTGTCTTGAGATATCTTCTTTCAAATTCCTTCCATATGTTTTCCCTAATCAAGACAATAGAGGGAGAATGGTGATTTGTATTAATATGATTAAAACTTGAATAAGTACATGAAACCAAAAACTGAAACGAGATTAAATACTTATCTTTGGGAGTTGTTGGGGGCTCCCTCCAAATCTTGAGGGATTCCTACAAACTTATAAAAACAATAAAAATGTCTTTTCCAAAAATATGTTAAAACCTGTAAATTCTAAAACATATCAAACAAGATATATAAAGCCACAAGCAAAGGACTTAGTAATGTTGGTCCCTAATATCAGATTCTTCGGGCTTGACTAGTCCCCTTCTGCAAAGTTGGCTTGATCTCTTCCTCTCTTCTTATTCTTTGGATTGTTGGGATAGTCACTCTTGTAGTGACCCTTCTTATGACATTGATAGCACTCTATCTTGGACATGTCAACTTTCTTCCTTGGTCCTTTTGATCTTTTTCCTTTATATTGAGAAACGTAAGCATTTGATATTCCTTCAGGATTGGTAACCATTGAGATCCTTAGTTCTTCTTGACTACACGAGGTCCATAATTCTTCAAAGGTGGGAGCTACCTTCCAATTGTTGAGACCTACAGCAAATGCATCCCAAGGGGGTGACAATCCTAATAAAGTAGTGATCACGAGTTCTTTTTCTGGAACAATTTCATCAATAGCCAAGAGATCATCCCTGAATCTAGTTATCTTCACAAAGAAGGTTGCCACAATATCCTTTTTAGTCATCTTCATGGTTCTTAGCTCATTCTTCAAACTTGCTACTTAACCAATGTTCTTAATAGTAAATAGTTTCGACAAGGCTTCATACACTTCTTGAGCATGATTTATGTTAGCTATGAATGTGACAAGGTTGTACTTTATTCCTTCCACCATCAGAGTCGTGGCTACCAATTCTAATTCCTTGTATTTTACTTTGTCAGCATCACTAGGCTCCTCTTTGGGCTTCTTTACTTTTTCTCTTACCAAGTTCAGTACCTTGTTCTTTTCAAAGATTAGGTCAATCCTCTTCTTCTAGGAACTGAAGTTAGAGGCCCCTTAAAGTTTTTTCTCTCCCTTGATTGTGTTGGACATCTTCCTTGAATATAGAAGACTCGTTCCCTAAGACAGTCTCTTTGAATGGTTCCTTGATCAAGTGCTTGAGACTGCTTTTTACTTCCTTCTTCACTAAAGCTTTGATACCATGTTAGAAAAACAAAAAGGCAAAAAGATTTTATTATTCTTGATAATTACCTCTGATGTTTCTTATTGTTACGATCCTTTATATCTTCTTTCTTTTAGTTCATCAAGAAATTACCAAAGCAGCAGCACATAAAACAATAAACACCAGATGTAGGCACAGTGCCAGGGAAAAACCCCCTTCAATAAATTCTTCCTTTCAATAGTATTCTTTGAGACTCTCCATCCTAGACCAAGAGAAGACCTTCCCTCCACACCAAGTGAGCCTCCCAGAATTTCGACCTCTTTCCAACAACTTCAACTAGGCAGCAGCTTACAGTAACTAGCAGTTTCTGGTAGTAGACAAACTTGGAAGAATTCGATTTCCCAATCCAGAGCACAAAACAAAGAAAGAGAACCATCAAAATTTTGATTTTCCTTTCCTCCTTAGACCTCTCCAAACTCGCATTCGCTTTGGCTCTCGATAGCAGACTTCACACCTTTTCCCAACTACAAGAGAACTTGGCAGTTCTTCCCAGTTATAAGAGAATTTCACACCTTTTTCCCAGCTACAAGAGAACTTTGCACTTCTTCCCAGTTATAAGAGAATTTCACACCTTTTTCCCAACTAAAATAGAAATCGAACTTGTGTGTGAGAATGATGTTCCAAATGAATTCAATGAACTTGCATTTATAGGCTCCATATGAGGTCGAATAGGGTCCTTAGGACGACTTGATCTTCTTCTAGACCAACATGGTGTGGAGGATACATAAATCATATTTAACTCAATACATAACCTTTTCACATGATTCAAAAGCCTGAGAAGGGACTCTTTAAAAGTACAATAACTCTTTTGACTTAGAATAAATCCTAAAAGTCCTCAATGGGGGCTTTGACCTAAAACGTGGTGACCTAAGCATGAAACCCATGCTTTAATAAGTCACAATAATAATAATAATTATTATTTTCTTTATTCTTTTGACAAGTACATTACATGATGACTCAAGTACATTAACGAAGACCGAACATAGTTACATTTTCCAACACAAGGCTCTATATGTGGGCCAGTTATACCTAAAATAAGAATTTGGCAGGAAAAAATTTTTAACCAAACTTTTTTTGTTGGTGTGGAATCCATGTGTCATGTGCTTCTGTGGCAAGTGACATGATGTCTACCTATATCATTCATGCCCTTGCCTCAACCTACCATGTGAACCAACCATTAAGCTACACAAGTTGCACTTTCACAAGGATTGATATGATCTTATTTGTCTTTTCATACTACATAGCCAAGGGATTTCTCCATTTCACACACACACACACATAAACGTACTTATTTTTTCTTTCGTGTGTGGGGCCTTGACTCTTATCATGCTCATGGGATTTTTTCCATGTAGCAGATTTCTTGAAGTCAGAGAGATAGTGAGCCCCACTTTTTCTCTACCCCCAATGATAACGCTTTATACAAGGGATGACATTGTTGATGAGGTCTAGATTGTTGATCTAAATTAAAAGGTGTGATCTCAACTATGCACAATAGGTAGGAGCTCCACTATTGATTTTTTTCCCAAAAATCATAGATGAATGAGTCATTATATCATCTCTTGTGAGCATATTCTCAATCACATTAATCCCCAAAAGAGTTTCCTCAAGTCTTTTCCCTAACCATTGTGAATGATTGTGAATCATTGATCTAGATTTGTGGGCACAATCTTATTTGTTTGCAACAATGGTGTGCCTTCCACTCCCATACTTCTCAAATTGTCACGAGATCTTGTCAATCATCAATCTATTCCTTGCAGTGCACTCCTAGCCATTCACAGCAAGACACCAACCATTAAGGTACATTCACATGAATTGTTTAGATTGACTGCTGGCCATTGATCTTGCATGAGTAATGAAATCCAAGTCATTCATGACAACACATGACCCCTCCATGACATCCTTCAATTAGAACAAGACATTTCTTCCTCCATGTCAACAATGGAGCTGGTGATAATGACTCCATGGTTGTTTTGTGGTTCTATTCTAATGCTACCAGCCAATTGCACAGATATGAATGCTACTCAGTAAAACTACCAAAATATTGAAAATAATACTGAGAGGGGGGTGAATCTGTATTATCTAGTCCTTTTAACAATTCTTCCTTATTTATACTTTGAATTATTTTTGCATATCAGTAGAATAAAACAATTAGCATGAATAAGAAAAACAGACAGTCACATCAAGCGGCGACTCCTGCGGTGTCTCTTGCGGCGCCTCCTGCGGCGTCTCCTGCAACGCCTCTACACTTCCGCAGCTGCAGCGCTCGAGAGATCACCCTTCACAAATTCTCTTTCCACTTCACTTTCATATAGATCAAGCTTTTGAAACAATAACCCAATATTAGATCTTAAGATATTCAACCCAAAAGAATACACAAGCCAAATGATCTCCTTTGCTTTATATAGGCAAGCTCTTCCTCAAATCATGGACCAATACCACGGGCAAAAACCATAACAAACCAATACCATCAACTCAATACTAGGTATCAACACGTCTGTCGAGATGCCATGTTCCAAAAACCATAGGTTCAAATTCAAGGACTAACTACCATGGACCAAAGGTAAGTTTTCCCA
This sequence comes from Pinus taeda, assembly GCA_000404065.3. NCBI lineage: Eukaryota > Viridiplantae > Streptophyta > Pinopsida > Pinales > Pinaceae > Pinus > Pinus taeda. The sequence continues at coordinate 30,033 of APFE030665438.1, forward strand.
CATGAAATAAACTTTTCTCTGCATAAAATTCCGTGAACTTTTCTCCACATGAAATAAACTTCTATAAACTTTTCTCTACATAAAATTCCGTGAACTTTTCTCCTGCGTGCTTCTTAATTCTCATCATATTGAGATCCATGCCATGGGTGTTGCCATCAAGTACAACATCTGTAACATATAACCATACCAGAAACATAATGCCAACAATCTCCCCCTTTGGACTTGATGGCAACTTCAAAAACTTCAGCGACATTCTCCCCCTTTGACATCAAGGGCAAAGGGTTATGCTCCCCCTAAGAACATGCTCCCCCTGAATATGAACCAGATCTGCAAAGAAGAACCATAATCCACCAGACACCATGAATGACCAAGAAAGAGATAGAGACAGATTGCAGCTATATTCAGACCAGCTCCCATGATCTCCTTTTGTACATCCTCCATAATGCCAACAATGCATTATATTCTCCCCCTGAACCTGTGCCGCAACCCAGCACATGTACGCATATACCCCAGATGAATCATGCGTACAACCAACAATCAGAAGAGCCTCAACAATAAGATGATGCATCAACAACCCCCAGCTTTTTCCTGAGGTATTCAAAAGTCTCCCTGGGCAATGGTTTGGTGAGAATATCAGCAACTTGTTCCTTAGAAGGAACATACTCCAACTTGACCTTTTGTTCAAGCACTTGTTCCCGGAGAAAATGATACTTGATTGGTATGTGCTTGGTTTTTGAATGCATGACAGGATTCTTTGAGATGCTGATTGCACTTGTGTTATCGCATAAGATAGAGATAGGTGGTGTACAAGTGATTTGAAAATCCTGCAAGGTCTGCATCATCCAAAGGAGTTGAGTGCAGCAAGATGCAGCAAAAACATATTCCACTTCAGCTGTAGACAAGGCAATCGAACTCTGTTTCTTGCTGAACCAAGATACTAATATGGAACCCATAAAGAACGCACCACCACTTCTGCTCTTCCTGTCATCCACGCTTCCGGCCCAATCTGCATCTGTATAAGCATGAAGTGTGAGATCT
>APFE030665446.1:13736-33105 GCA_000404065.3 Pinus taeda
GCGATTTTTATCTTAAAAAACTCACTTTGGGTTAATTCTAGAGTTTTCTAGAAGGATTTGTTATGTGGATTGTTCGCTCCAAGTGGTTCATGCATCCCATAATAGGAGGAGCTAATCCCTTGTTAGGAGGAGCTATCCCTTTGAAGGAGGACTCTATCCCTTTGAAGGAGGACCTAGTAACTGATCTCCATTACACTATAAATTGAGGCATTGGGTTAGTGGCTGGGGAGGTTAGAAGCTGAACTTTTGAGGGTAAATGCTAGTAAAATCAAGACTTCCTATTTGAGCTTAAGAGGAGAGATCACATACCTTTTTGGCTTCATTCGGGAGTGAGTGAAGCTTGTCAAAGCAGAGGAGACTTCTTGTTGGACCCTGGGAGAAGCTTGTACAACGTCAAGGCAAAGGTTGTAAAGTTCTTCTCCTTTTGAATTAATACAATCAAGCTCATTTTTATCGACAAGTATCTCATGTTATTTGTTTCATGGACTCCTTGACTTTCATGTTAAATATGTTTTATAATACTGGTTATTCAGGTGCTATTTAATCGTTTGCCTTGTTTGTGTTTGCAGGTTTGTGACAAAGGAACTTACTTGGATCAAAGAAGCGAAGGCATCTTCCAAACTTGCGTTGGACATGGGTAGGCCTTAAACACATTTGTTTGCCATTATTTATAAAGCACATTTAGAGAAAGATAGTGTCTGGTTGGTTTGCTTGTCATTAGGTCTTCATTAGATTCTAGGAAGGTTTATCTTGTCCGCAAGATTGACTCATTCCACGTGACACTCTATATGCTTCATGGCTATTGAATATGTTCAGGTTCACATAACTCCTAACTCACTTCTCTCTGAACCATGCCATCCCTGCAACATAGGAAATTATTTGCAACGAAATATTCTTTGGAACCTTGGGATTATAGGCGTGTGCCTCAATATCTTATGAGGAGGACCATGTGACTTTTTTCTTTTAATTATGGTACCTATGATGCCCACATTTGAGACATATCCCTTTTTCTACATAGTTTCCTCGATATAGAATACAATCATTCGAACATGCATGATATGATATGTACTCAATGCCCAAAATTTTCAAAAACTTATCTACCTCTTTGCAGCTACCATACAAGATGTTATCACTCAGAGTAACCTTATATTTGAATATGCTATAGTTGATGGGGAATATAATTGTACAATGCCAATATTTAATATTCATAACATCGACCATTTTTAAATTTGATTGTGTGGCCAAATATAAGGAACTTAATCTATAATGCAAGTCAATTACTTAAATACTGCTGAGAAACATGCATTTGACATGCCAAACTTTTCTTTCACATTGTACAACACCATCACTTCTCCCAGTTGAGTAGGTTTTCACTTGTCGTTAGGTCCAAAGACAGGGGTGGTGGGATTAAATTTCAGGATTTTAAATAAGGCATCAGTTATATGAGCATCATCCACTAGCTCATCATTCTGAATGCATCTAATAGCACTCTCTCCATGGCAGTCATATCCCATAGGTAATCATCCATACCAACCTCCATTTCATTTCCTCCATTGCCAACTTGTCATGAAGAACTATTATTTTGTAGTGATTCCTAATTGGTGAATCTTGATGTAGTGGGAATTGAATAGGTTATTGATTCAACCATTCTTTGTATGCTTCCTATTTAATTCTTGCTCTTAATGTAGCCTTCTCTCGAGTTCACAATATAGTGCGGTGCTGCAAAAGATGGTAGGTGAGTTGCTCATCATTATTAGAATCCTAATTTCCAAAAATATTAAACTCCATTAGTACAATATCTATTATATTATTAAGCACATCAATGCAATTGGTTTGTTGAAATTACATTATACCAAACAATTATTACCATCTTTGATCTAGGATTATCGTTGAAAGACTCCACGTTCCATTTGGAAGGTTGGAGAGGTTGTCCATTTTCATCTACCAAGTACTTGTGATATGTTTCTCATGATAAGAGATTCAAACATTTTTGAAAATATGGAATAATATTTTTTGCAATTGAACTCGATTCTAAATATGGTTCATGCAAATTTGGATACAATTTTATTCAAATTGACATGGATTAAGAAAAAAAGAAGTCAATTAAATAATCGAAATATAAATAAAATCTTAACTTACAGGAGATGGAAAGGGAGAAGTCCTTGAAAGAATTTTATCAACAATATGGAACGAGCTGGAATTTGAAGAATTAGCCATTTGCAGATATTATTGATATTTTGTCCCTGCATTCGAGAAAAATCAGGAACTTTTTTTTTCTGTGAATATCCAAAATTAATATTGACAACCATATAACCACAATCTTAATTTCAATATACTTTTCAAACCATTTTTCAAGAATAAGGTGAATTTAAGCGGAAAATGTATACTATGAACTACTGTAATTCATGTGGATGCATTGTAAAGGATAATTCGAGATGAATATACCATTTTATATAAAATTAAAATTTCAGATAGCTTGTAAACCAAACAAGTTCTCTCATTAGAATAAATCGCACAGATGCACTTAAAACATTAACAACACTAGGGCATTCAAATAATACCCACACTAGTTTTCTGCATTATGAAAAATATATGTTATCATATCGGTGCTCTTCTACAAAATGCACCAATGTGTTTAAAAAACAACACCACTACACACCTGATTCTTGATTTTAAAAGATAAAATGAATTTAACTAGCTAAGTGCTCATATAATAATTTAAGCATCGATGCTTTTATATAAAAATCACACCATTGCATTAAAATTTTTAATTGCATTGCTTCAGGATTTCAAAAATAAAATAAAAATTGTATCATGTTAGTGCATTGAAAACAAATTTGGCCCCAGAAATTTTGGTGCGCCTTTTGTATCAATGCACCGATGTGCTTGACTATCAAATGCACCAACGTGCAGATAAATTGAAAAAAGAATCAATTTTTTTCCTTTTCTTTTTTAAAATTCAAAAATAAGCAACAATTGATTTTTCGAAATTTAACTTCATAAACTCTTTTAAATAGTAAAAATTTATTCACCATTTCATTATTTTAGCCAAAATTTCAAATGAGTGATTTCCAAGAGAGACATACTAGGGGTGTTGTGCAGTAGCATAATACTTTAGAACATCAGAACTATTGAGAAGATCAAAAGTTGAAAGGTATGGTCATTCAATCAAAAAATTTCATACTAAAAAAATTAAATTTGATTGTTTATTTTACTAATAATTTATTTTACAATTTATGTTATGTTTTAATTAAAAGAGAGATCATTTGCAAGAGAGACATACTGAGAGAACTATGGTGTTGCAAAATATTTTGGACCTGCTGAAAGATCATGACTTGAAAGGTATGGTGATTTACTCAAAACCCTAAATAGAAAAAATCTTAAATTTTACTGTAAAAACATTTTACAATTTATGTTATATTTACTCACAAATTAGAAAAATAAAAATTAGAAAACCTCTATAATAAAAAATTGCTATAGATTTTACTATTATTTTTTTCTACGATTTGATTTCCTATTTAAATTTAATTAAAATTCAAAAAAAAAACAAAAAAAATCAATATCTTTCTTAAACCCTTGCTTCTACCTACAATATTTCAGCTTAGGGTTCAAATTTCTCTACCACTTCACAATTAGGGTTTTTTAATATACATATTTTAGATTTAGTGGGTTTGTGAGCTTACTATATGTAGGGCATATGACATGTAAATTAGGGGAATCAATTATTGAATTATATCCAAACCATATTGGTAGTCTCCATTTTTTTAAAAACAAATTTATGTTATGTCATGTGCCCTCTATAATATAACACACCAATGCTCCCTATGTAACAAAATGCACCAACATATTAGAACACTCTCTATTATGTCTAGTCTGTTAATCATTTCTTCTGGTTTAATATAATGCACCGTCACACCTCTTCCAAATAGAACCGTAAAATCATTTCAATGTGTTTATCCTTAAAAATCGCACCGTAATAATTATTTTAAAAAATTAATTTTCCATGATGGTACACATGAACAATTAAATGATCGTTGTGTTTAATGTTCTAAATGCACCAGTGCATTTATTCAGATAAACACACTGGTTACAAGAGTTCTTTTGGCTGAATGTTATTTTATTTATCTGTAAAATATATTTGATGACTTCTATATTGAATGCTAGAGGTTGTATATTAATTAAAAAAGGCTCTTAGGAGGTCTCAAGCAACAAAAATATTGACGAATACAGTGATAGCACATAAAAAAATAGAGAAGCCAAGTTCTTTGTAAATTCTTTACCAAATTAATATGTTTGAGCTATATGTAAGTTTAATTGATATGTCCTGGTTCACGTGTATCATGTAGATCTGAAAAATGAACAAGGTAAATAAGATTATTTCTATTCTAAGCACAGAAGAACATAAAATCCTAATAGAAAAATTACAAAATGATGAATCAAGTGTATGAAAAATACTATTCAATATGAGGTTTTTTTTCTCATTAATAATATACTCACGTCCTTGGGTCATCTAGAGTGGTGCTAGAGGTTAATGAAAGCAATATATTTTTTTACGAAAATATGATGGATATAGTGGAACGAAAAAAAAAACATGACGATGAATTAGTCCTTAGCTCATCTAGAGTGGTGACAGAGGTTAGTGAAAGTGGGATATTTTTTTACGAAACTATGATGGATATGATGAACGAGCATATAGATGTACTTTCCACTTACAATACAAAAAAAAATGCAATGATTCTAAGAATCAAACTATATTTAAACTAAAGGAAGTGTTTCCATAGTAATGGTCAATAAGACATGTCATACTTACAATAGAAAAAAACATACAACAAAAAAAGATAATTTTTCAGAAGGTAATGTTCCTAATTATATAAAATGATTGTATAGAATTATGTGTATATATTACTAGAAATCATTCATTTATTAATATATGTTTTGTTATATTTAGTTTTAATATATCCTTATAAAAATAGTTTATTACTTTTTTCATGAAGATTATGAACATTCCAAATGATCAACACACTAATATGTAAAGCATGCCAATAGGAATGTCCAAAAACGTGTATAAGGAGATGGTCAAAGAAATGGACATAATTGCATCACATGAGGAGCCATCTCAACAACAATGTGCTTCAAATGTACGTAATAACAATTGACTTTGTACATGTAAAAAATGGTATAGCACTAAACATTAATTTTCAAGTATTTTCTAGCAGAAAACAAAAAAATATGGAACTCATTCAACACATAAAACAGGACAACAATGAAGAAAAGGGTTGATTTCAAAGTTTATGAGTAATTATTAATATTTCCTTCTGAGAACTGAAGGTTTCACTTTTTGTATATTTGAAGTTGTTTAATTTACAACAACCATCCTTTAATGCCTTGAAATAGGTGCTAACATACAAAGAAGAGGCATGAGAACAATTGATTGACATTGGGTTAAATAAGGGTTGTGAGTATATGTTGGCATATCAAAAATTAATTGTGGAATTTGTAAGTATCTATGTTATTTTACTTCTATGAGTTTAAAATTAATAGAAAAAAATCCTTTATATTAAATATATGATTTATAATGTGGTTTAAAACATGCAGGAAACAACGTATAGGACTACGCCAGCAGAAGGTTTGTTGCAACAACGCATGATACATGGTTTTGAAACCATGTCCACAGTTTATGAGTCACTTCTTACTCTGGTACATTTCTATTCGATTTACATTGATCTATATTATTTATTTCAATTGTCATTATTATCACTAATGTAGATACACTCATTACACTTTATTTTTATGTTTGGAGATGAAACAAGATCAAGAAGATGAAAACAATCAATCCAATCAACAAAACATTGCTCCAAATAACCCAATTCATGGAAGTAGCTTGAGTAGTGACAACAATTCCAATGAAGAATGATCTTCGATTTCGATATCAGTGCAACCTCTTATATTTTTTGAAATAATTGTTTGTGAAAATCAGACATTTTGTTTAATGTAATGGACATAGCATCCCAATTGAAAGACAAGGGGTTACCAATGAAAATATCCTTTTTTATAACAAGGAGTCTCTTATTGAAATATAATAAAATACATTTTAATTTATTTTATTGTGTTATCCAATTTCGTTGTGAAATGTTACACCACTGATTAAATATATGGATGATTAAATATGATAATGAAGAGATGTGAAATATGATAATATACAAAATTAATCCAAGGATTATATACAAAAGCAATAATCAAATTTCAATTTATATGAATATTTCTATAAGATATATGTCAAATCTTCCATGGATAATGGATTTAAAATATTACAATAATTGTATTTCTACAGGTCGATCTTTCCAAAAAAAGAGAAAATCTCTTTCAAAAATATGGTGTGTCTATAACGTAAAAAAACATAGGTGCGTTGTGTTATATCAAAAGCACCATGATCAAATATTTTTGCTTGCACAATGACTTTTAAGAAAACAAGAGCACTGATGTGTTTCTCACTTAAAGCATAGATCTTGTTTGAGGTTAACGCCTTGATGGATTGTAATTCTTATCACACTAGTGCTTTCATATAACTAACTCACTGATCCTACAATATATTATTTCGAGCACGAAGCTTTATGAAAACTAAAAAAAATGATCCTCTTGTATAACTAATGCACCAAGGCCTTTGTACTAACTATACACATTAGCACTGCAAGTTTAAAAGAATCACCAGCACAACAATTATTTTTTGCATGCTCCAGTGTGATTCCTTAGAATGCCCTGTGGATATTTTATCTCTTATCACTCGTGAAGTATATATTACACACCAGTATCCCTTGCATTTAATGCCTTGATGTTTTTTATTTATGTATGTTTCATGAGACTTTTGTGTATGTAGCACACTTGTGTGACTTGTTCCATTAAGCGTACCAAAGAAAAGACATCTGCTAGAACCTTCTATCACCCGATTTTTTCAGTCGCAATGAAGTTCCATTAAAACCTCCGCTATCTCAAACATATTTTTAGAGGATGTTTTATTGACAATATTTTCCAGTTTAATAACACTAAAAGTCTCTGTTATAACTCCACTAGAAGGTATTTTCTTTGTAGTGCTAACATACACACACATTATTTTTTATTTTTTATATTCTTATTTCTAACAATATGTCTATAAATTAAATTTATTAAGTTACAATGTCTTGATTACAAAAATATGGCTTTCAGATGTCATATATATGTAACCAAGCATGCCATTTACAAGAAATTACTCTTTGGCTATGAGCTAACAAATAAGTGGAAAGGGAAATGAGTAAGATCAATAAACTTATAGCCCTATGAGACCCCCTCTTAAGGTAATGAAGAAGTGGATGATAAAAATGATCCACCCAAAAAATAAAATGAAGAAATTACCAAAATAGTCACGCATGATAAGCACCCTCCATGAACCATAAATCCCAATCTGAAAACAGAGATGAGAGTCACACAAAATATGGGATTTATCGAAGTAACAACAACAAAGGACAAAATGATAACAAGAGCTATGAGATCTCATATTTATGATAACTTGGAGTTAGAAGATGAGCTTATCCTTGAAGTAAATTCAGTGGATATGTAATTGGCTATTCTCTAACCCACCCTAAGGGATTTGAAGGAGGTAAGAAAGAAGAAAGGGAATAAAGGAAAAGTCGATTATTTCTATAATTATATATGGTGCTAGGAATTCTTTCTAGATTTTTTTCTTTAATGATAAGTTATGGAGTCTTTAAATCACTATTATGATAGAGACATGAGATCTTTATCTTTAAATAAATACAAGACATGTATCTACAAAATGTAGTTTTACATCAACTAATAACGAAATCAAGTTTTTTTCAAAGAAATAAATTAAATTTATTAATATTTTTTAGCTTTATTAATTCTCTGTCAAGTATCATAGTTACGAATATGAATCATTATTATTGTGTAAAGGTAGATATATATTCCAATAATTGGATAAGTTTATTTTAAAATATAGTAATAACCAAAATAATTTAATATATCTTATATGGCCATAACTAAAGTAATTCAATGCACATATTGAGTAAAATATTACAATTTCAACTATGTATAATATATAAAGCAATTGAAAATAACAAATATCGTTAAAACATTTGGTTGGTTTGTTGTTCAAAATGAAGGAGAAGTGTAGTACTTTTTATAACATGTAGTTAACACATGATATTGTCAAACACTCACAAATGATAGACAAGATTAAGATAAACATGATAAATTTTTTGTTCACAAAGATTTACATATTAATACATTGTCATATAGTACTTGGTTATCACATTCCAAGTGGTCTCTTGGACTCCAATGACCGTTCATATTCCACACCATAAGCCATAGTGGATGAGGTGTCCAACATTTCCCCCTTAATCTGAAAGGGTGTATATGAGTCCAAGAAGGGAGTTGTAATATAAAAATCCAAAAATTCATGACAAAAATTGGTTGAATGTGTTGTCATGAAATTATGGTATAAGGTGGGAGAACTTGAGGTCACAACTAGTGGTGTTTTAAGGATGACCACCAATAATGAAATCTTAGTGAAATTCATGGAATAGTTCCAAATATCGCTAGAAGTTGAAGTCTTCTACTAGTAGAAGTGCTCCATAATTTTCTGAAGAGGGATACCATTGAGGTCTTAATTTGGAACACTTGATTCAGTTACTAGAACAATTCTGAATTTTGCAACTTGAAGTCTCTTGCTGGTGACAATGATCTATGATATATGTCTAAAGATGACTAAAAACTATGTTGGTGGTTTAAGGAAGACCACCAACCATAAACATGCTCATGGGGCATTACTTTGTCTCTAGCTACAACTTTGAATCTAGGTATGGCTGACTTTGGCTCTAGTGTCAAGAAGCAAGCTCAGGGTGTAGGTCAAGCTCACTTGATGTACCTTTGAAGCTTATAGATGACCATTAATTTCCCCTTGTTAGATACAAGGTGATAAACTAAATAAACATCATCTGTAAGAGGTGTTAATACTTGAGAATAAATTCTATGGTATGAACGAAATATCTTCTTGGTTGTTGGAGCTCATTGCCAAGAAGTGATACATCAGTAGTGAATATTTGTTCTTGCAGGAGGCTTTTTTCTGAAGCATCTATTTGAATCATGAGTATTTTTATGAAAATTATCACACAGGTGAAGATCAAGACAATGATCTTTTACATGGCCAACTCAATTATAGTTTTAGCATTTGACAAATTGTGGTTGTTGTGGAAGAGGAGTAGTAGGTGAAATTGAACTCCCTTAAAGAAACCCAACAATTTGAAGCTTGATGGCCTTAGAATAGTCTAAAACATGAAAGGACACATCCTTATAATCTCCAAGTCTAGTTGTGTCTTTTTTGCTAGTAAGTTCTTCCCAAGGTTTGATTATGTGCTTGGGAAGTACAACCTGAAATTATGCATATTTATAAAAAAGTGCTCTTGAAATGGGCACTTGGTGTGAATCAATGTCAATTTCACTATTTTGATTAGTTTGTGGTAACTAATGGGAGTATAAATCAAACTCAAATAGAGAATTGTTCTAAACAAAAACTAGCTTAGAATAACTTCTTTTCTACTACAAATATTCTTGTTGTAGTTGTGACTCAAGATGCAGAAAAAAACAATTTTGTTTTATGCATTTTGCAAGAGGATTTTCTAAATTTTACAATGTCATCAATAGTAGATTATATCAGAGTTCTCAAGAAATCTAATACTTCACCATCTCAAGACATTTTCTATATGGATCAAATTAAAGAAATGAATGGTGTGAGCTTCAACAGATAATGCACCCATAAAAATGATCTGCATATAACCTCTTAGAATTGTGGGATTACAAAAAATGGAACCCATGACAAATGTATTGATGATATGATTCTGGATTAAAAATATGATATACTATATATAGCTTATTAATGTCCATGAAACTATCGAAAGGGACTCTAGATGGTTTAGTGTGTACACTAGAGACTTCCACTGTCACGTGGGAAGTTTTATCATGAATCCCAACAAATGCGCAATCACGCAATGAAGATTGTTGTGCCTTGATGAGATTTATTAGATGTTGACCAACTATTTAATAAAATAGTCAACAATGGAAATCAAGCTTTGAATTGGATCTAGGAAACCATTCTTAATCTATAGTTCATTCAATGGTTGTTGACCTCATGTTATGAGTTTTTCAGTTTGATCCACGAAAATCAATTGAGGATGTCTCCTCCCATGAATTGAGGAGCTTCCAAATCTTTCAAACTTTGTCACTAGACATGTATTCAGGTGGTTTTAAGGTTATGTCTCTTAGAACTTCCACTATAAGAGACAATACAACAACTGAGGAACCTTTACCAATAACTAGAGCATGAAAATGATGTTATTTTCTATAGCTTTATTATTACCTCCATTCAGAAGAGTTCAAATTAACACCTTCAAATGACTTGTGATTCTGTAATATAGAAAGACCAGAATGATTTTGTATCTATCTTGGAATAATTGACTTGTTGTGTCAAGAATTGCAAAATATGCCATATTGAAAATAGAAATCCAAAGCAAGGCATAGAGCAAACCATGGCCTTAACATCTTGAGTTTAGGCATTGGCTTCTTGCTCGGTTAAGAAGGGTACAAATGGAAAATACTATGGTTTCATTCAGATTTGTTGTGTTTCCAATGAGGAGAAAACTAGATTATGTAGGCACAAGAAAATTCCAATAGAGCATTCAATTGTAAATTAGAACCTCAAAAATAACATTTAGTTTGATAGATGACAAGTTATAAGAAGCGGCAGATGGGTCGCCACAATTATCTCTTTGGTGGAGTATCTAATGTATACTTTGAACGATCGATGAGGATTTTAAAACAAAAGGATACACAAAGGTATTGGGGTATGCAAACTTGGTTGAAGCAATATTAGCATAATTAAACTATATTATGAGGCTAATGAAAACTATCCCATCCATATAAATTAAATGCCTTATTAATTCATATAAAAATTATTTCATAATAGGCATCAAAATACTTACTTCATGATACATCTCGCATAGAGAAGATTGAAAAACTTCATAAAAATTAACTAAATTATAACTACTTTATTTTTATTATTATCTATAAAAATAACATGGATATGAGTTAAACACATATACATTTAAAAAAACATGAAATAACTTAGAAGACATGTCATGAGATTCTTAACCATATTTACCCCCAATTTACCAAGAAGATTCTAAGCATGTAAATAGATTTTGTTACAATACCTATTGGATTATCAATAGTACATGCCCAAAAACCATAATTAATTTCATATGATATTTTATTTAATTAATTAGTCTAGTTGAAAAGGTAGGCATGACATAACTACTTTTGAGATAAATCTCAACATTCTATCTCACTACTACAAAGACTAGCACAATGACTTAACTTGAAGAGGCATCAATCCATGACAAATGATGGGACCCAACCCACGCTCCAATGTAACCTTGGTTGTCAACCTGTCCGGTGTTAATTATGTTGGCAGATTCGGTTTGTTGATTTGGCGGTTGATTGCAGATATGAGTGTCAGATATTTTTATGGAATTTGTAATCATTAATGGTGGCTCGTAAATGCGAACCTACCTGTACCCGTCCTTAGGCTTTGTTTTCCCGATTGGTCTTTTACACAAAACCTTTGTGCCTTCAAATCATTGTATGGTTATTTTTTGCTCTTCTATGGGAGCTCTGCAAGGGTTCCTATCAAAGTGCTCTGCCTCGTCTTGGTTCTTATGGCAAACTCTGTTTTTGGGTATGGCTGCGAATGAATATTGGTCTCCGAGACTTGCTTGTGCTATTGGCAATGAACTCTCCTTGTTGCATGAAATTGTCTCAGCTCTCGAGGTTGGTCCACTCATATTTTTTACACAGTGAATTATTGTTTTGTTCTATTGTTGCTTGGACTAGATGCCTGGTCTCTTAGGCCACTGGTTGTTCTTTTCTGTTGTCGAAAGTGTTCTTTTCTACTGTTATGGTGCTAAAGTTGTTTTAAGTTCTAGTTCCAATGTGCACAGGTGATGGCACAATCACTCGCTCAGCTACAGCTCAGGTGATTTGTTCCTCTATGTTTTATATCCACCTTCTTTAGGTTTAGAAACTGACCAATGCCTAATCCTTTGCTCTCAGGCTTGTTTTCGTTTTCTGCGGCTCTGTTTCATGAGATTCCTGGTCTGGTCGTACTCCTAGGTAAACTATCCTCTCCCTTTTCTTATATTATATCTTTGTTTAGGCATCGTTGTATAATGTATGCTAACCTTGGCTCGTTCTGTCTGCAAAAGTCAAGGTTTCGACCTTGAGCATGAAGAATTATCACAATTCAGGCTACAAACCCTACAACTCTTTGTTGGTAGGCTCTGTCTTCCACCATTTGGCAACTTGTAGTTAGGGTTTTATGGTTCTATAGTGATTGCTCATCACTGTCCAGTTGCGGTGTATGTTTTGGGTCGTTCTCATGACCTAAGCCTGTGTCTGGTTTTAAATTCCATTTTATTTACTGTACTGGTCTGGCTGTCTAGTTGAGCCTAGAGGTTTTTGTTGACATCAAACCCTGGACTAGGGTTTGTTCGTTCTAGCGGATGGTGTATACTCTATTTGTTCTGGATAATGTAATATTTAATTTGTATAAAACAACAACAATATTATATAATATATATTATATATATATATATATATTATATTATATATATATATATATAGATATATAGTATAGATATATATTATATATATATAGATATAGATATATATATCTATATATGATCTTTCTTTGTTTGTTAAAGAAAATGTATGATGGTTGTCCAAAATTACCTCTATTGTAGTTTGTTTCACGAGTGCCATGATTCTGTATTCTCCATACGATTGTTCAATGTATGACTTTCTCCTGGTCATGAGTTTAGTTCGTGTACCTGTCCGTTCTAGTTGTGGAAATTACATCCATTTTACAGTATTCGGTTTATTGTTAAGAGAGGAAAATAAAAAACAACCTATAGTTATAGGCATACTCTCTTCTTGTTCTTTCTTAATTCAGTTAGTCAATAAATAAAACACAATTGCACAGTAGGTAGGCAATGATACATACGGATGATAGAGAAATTTGTGTTCTGTCTCTTTTATTCCTTGTATCTGGAAAATGATAAACCTTTTACATGTTTTTCATCATTACATTTATATGATTTGTCTACAGTTAACAAACTTGTGTAGTTGCTTTCGGTTGTGGAAAGTATGGTTACATAACTACTAGGTATTCGGTTTTTGCTTTCATGACAAGATTCATGTTTACATTTAGACACATTTGTCTTTTTCTTTTAGAATGATAGGACAATTTCTAATCCACTATTTATTAAAGTCAGACAAATAAATAATCCTATCCGACAAACTACCTTTGACTAACAAAGAAATTAAGACAAAAACGAAATCCTACCTCCTACTCTAGGAAACTAAACATGAAAGACAAACGAAATGTTAACTCAACTTCCCAACCTCGCAAAGACCGACACCCAGTCATGGTGCCTTAGCTAGATGCTAATGCATCAGCCTCCCGGGCAAAAGGAAATCATGACTCTGGTCCATGAGTTGCTCGACTGAAGAACGTGCCTACTCAATCTGTTGGGCATCAAGCCATGAACTATCCTCAATAGGACAGTTCTTCCACTTGACCAGGTATTGCAGATATTCCTTCCGTCGAGTTTCTTTGGCCACCTCAGTATCGAGCATGCTCTTAATCTTGGGAGGTTGAACGTAAGGCATCTATCTCATCCAAGTTTCTTCTCCATCCTGGTTATTCCGTGTGGGCCATGTAGTTCTGTCTTCTTCTTCTTCTTCTTGTAGGTTAGCGATGTAAGGGAGTAGGTCTGCTACATTGAAGATGGGTGAAATGCCTATCCCTAGTGGTAGCTGTAACATAAGCATTCGCTAAAAATTTCTGGCGGATTATGCAGGGTCCTATCTTCTTTTACTTTAACTTATTGTATGCACCTCTGGGGAAGCATTCCTTACACAAATGCGGGAGGACTTCATCTCCTACGTTGAACTGTACTTCCCTTCTCTTGAAATCTGCTTGTTGTTTATACTTTAGGCTACTGTCCTGCAATTTAATTTTTACCTGCTCATGCAAATCCCTCATCGCGTTAGCGAAATCTTCTCCATCTGCGCTTGCCTTTCCTGTAGTCAAAGATCTAGCAATTCATGCACTCCATGGGGATGCATGCTGTAGAGAATATGAAATGGACTGTAACTAGTGCTACGATTAGGTGAGTCATTATAAGCGAACTCTTCTTGAGCAAGCACTCGATCCCACATCTGCGAATTCTCACCAACGAAACTTCGTAACAGGTTTCCCAGACTCCCGTTTACGACCTCTTTTTGTCTGTCAGTTTGCGGGTGATCAGTAGAGCTGTAACTCAACTGTGCATCCATATTCTTCCATAGGGTACGCCAAAAGTGCCCTGTAAACTTCACATCCCTATCCGAAAGGATAGACTTAGGAAACCCATGTAACCTGACAATCTCTGTGAAAAAAAAGTGGGCCACATGAGTGGCATCACTGGTTTTTCTGCAAGGGATAAAATGCACCATCTTTTAGAATTTGTCCACTACTACCATCACCAAGTCGTAACCTCGCTATGTCTTAGGTAGCCCTAAGACAAACTCCAAGATGACTGAGTCCGACAGCCTACTTGGGATAGGTCATTGTGTCTACAGTCTCGTGTTTTGACTGTGACCCTTCGCCAACTGGCACACTTGACACCTAGTCACAAATCGCTGTACATCCCTTCACATCTTTGGCCAAAAATAGAAATGACTTAGCTGCTCAAGTGTTTTGTCTATGCTGAAATGCCTGGCTAGACCTCGGCTATGCTTCTCCAGAATAATATTCTCCTTCATCGAGTAGTCAGGAATGCATAGCTATCCTCCTTTAAACAACAGCTTCTCTTGCAAGTTTTAGTCCAACCATGGACTGTTATCTCTTACCAAGGGATTCTGACATGCCTCATAGGCCTCCTTAAAATCTGTGTCAGTCTGGTATAAGTCTTTTAAGTGCTCAAAACCTAGCACTTGCACAGTACTCTCCTACAGAAGTAAAGCCCTCCTACTCAGTGCATCTACCACCTTGTTGCCCTGCCCACCTTGTTTCATCCACCCATTTGGCATGTTTGTGGTTCAGCTTGTTGTGTTGCATTACATACTGTAGTGTAGAATTATATGAAAACAACACAAATTAGTTTCCCAACAAATAATGCCTCCAGCGTTTTAATGCCTGTATAACAACATAGAAATCTTTGTCATAAGACTAATATTTCTTTCTGCTTTTGTTTAGCTTCTCGCTGAAGAATGGTACAAGCTTATCCCCCTAGCTAAGTAAAACTCCAATAGCCATACCGCTAGCATCATAACAAACCTAAAAAAGCTTCTTGAAGTCTGACAATCTCAGGATCGGCTTCTCTGTGATCTTTCTCTTTAATAGCTGGAAACTTCTCTCTGTTGCATCCGTCCATCGAAAAGGCTAACTTTCCTTTTTAATGGTGTCCAACATAGGTGCACAAATTTCGCTAAAATTTCTTATGAATTTCCTGTAAAAAATCACTAGTCCATGAAAGCTACGTACCTCGAATAAGCTTTTTAGAGATGGCTAGTTAACTATCACTGCAACCTTCTCTGGATCCATCTTCAGTTCATTTTCTGGTATTACAAACCCCAAATAGATCAATTCCTTCTATAGAAAAGTACATTTCTTCAAATTTATTAGCAGTTTATTCTACTGTAATTTTTCCAGCACTTTTCGAACGTGTTGAAGGTGCTCTTCCCTTTCCCCGCTGAAAATTAGTATGTCGTCCAAGTATACTATCACAAATTTTCTGATGTATTCTTTCAGCATCTCATTCATTAACTGCATAAATGTACTGGGTGCATTACTCAACCCAAATGGCAAGACCAGCCATTCATACAGTCGCTCATTCATCTTAAAGGCCGTCTTCCACTCATTGCCCTCGCACGTCCAGATCTGATGGTACCCACTCTTCAAGTCCATCCTAGAAAAATACGTTGCACTGCTTAAACAATCCATCATGTCATCCATTCGTGGCAGTGGAAACCTATACCAGATGGTGATTTTGTTGATGGCCCTCGAGTCTGTGCACATCCACCACTCTCCTCCTTTCTTCGGAGCGAGAAATGTTGGAACTGCGCAAGGACTCAAACTCTCCCTAATCAATCCTTTGTCTACCAGTTCCTGCACCTGCTTCCTAATCTCTTCATTGTCCTTAGAGCTCATTTGGTACTCTGCCTTGCTCGCCAAACTGGCTCTAGGTATGAAGTCAATATGGTGACTTATACTTCTTCTCCAGGGTAATTTGTCCAGCAAATCATCAACCATTATGTTCGTAAATTCTTGCAACATTTGCTAAATTTATGGGGGTAAATCTGATGCCTCTGTATGTAATAACACTGTCCTTGCTCATTTTACAACTGCATAACCCATCTCGCTATCCTTAAATTACTTCAGAAACTATTTTCCACCAATCAATGGTGCTCTTGGCTCACTTGTCCCTGTTGACCCTTCCTCCTTGATGGGTACAAGCATATGCTTGACTCCATCCTTGACAAACTTATAACAATTCATCAATCCATCATGCACCACCTTTCTCTCATATTGCCATGGCCTACCGAGTAGTTTCTGACATACATCCATCAGCATGATGTCACAAATGACTTTATGCTTATATCTTCCTATTTGAAATTCCACTTCGCACTGTTCATCCACCAACAACTGAAGGCCTTTTGCAACCATGAAACTTTGTAAGGAGTGGGATGTTTCGATTTCTTCAATTCTAACTTTTCCATCATCTCTGTGGACACTAAGTTGTCTATACTACTTTTGTCAATAATTAACTTACAACACTTACCATGTGACTTACAAACTGTTCTAAACAAAGCCTTCCGCTACATTTGTTCGGTGGCTTCCTTGGCTAGTTTTAACAACACCTTGTTCAGCACCATGACTTCCCCTGTTTCTGGAGAATTCTCTGCCTCTTGGGGAGGTGCCTCTACTTCCTTTGGTTGTGCAACATATGCACCCCTCTTTCCAGCTTGGTCTCCCTCAGGACACTTAAATGATCTGTGTCCCTATTTATGACACCTATAACATTGATAACCATCCCCTCTAGCTCGGCCATTTCCCCTACCTCGCTGATATGGCCTACCACCTCTCGCACTATCACCTTTGTATGTTGATCCGGAAGCTCTGGAACTGCTGCCTTCCTCATTACTACTAGCAGTCCACCCTCCACCATAGGACTTTCCTTTTCCCCTACCGACTCCTCGTCCTCTCTGGGCATTCTGCCTTCTAGTAATTTTCTCTTCAATTTTCATTGCACTCTAATATGCTTCTTCAATGTTCTTTTGAAACAGAATACTAATTTCATCTAAAATTTCTAGTCTTAAACCATTTACGTACCTAGCTATCTTTTTTGTGGTATGCTCTGTATAACCGGCCCTTAGGTTCACTCGATAAAACTCCTTAGTGTACTCCCTCACCGTCATTCCTTTCTGTTTCAGATTCTGCACTTACCTATGTCGTGCAATCTGATAATCTTTCAGCAGAAATCTACCCTTCAACTTGCCCACCATCCTTGACCAAGTTTTTATTGGCAAATTGTTCAATCTCCTTCTCTCCGTTTGGACAATGTCCCACCATAGGGCTGCGTGTCCCTTCAACTTAGTCGTAGTGAACTTCACTCTGCCATCCTCACTGACTTCCTCACACACAAAATACTTATCCAACTTGCTGATCCAATCCAATAGAACCTCTATGGATAAGTTGTCGTCATAGCTTGGGAGTTATGGTTTGGTTTTACTGATTGCCACTAAAATAGAGCTCAACAATCTCACTTCTGGGTCTCACCATCTGATCCATCTATCGTCACTTCAGCTTCCTCTTCACTATCATTGCCTACCTCCTGGTGTCTTTTTCTCCCAGCCTCTACAACCTCCAAACGGGTAGTAAGAATTTTGATCTCCTCTCTCAGTCCTTCGTCTGCTATCCTTTGAGCACCTTTGTCATGACCTCGCCTTCCTACCTCCATTTCTCTAACTGTCCTTAAAAAAAAAACTGTTGCGATACTAATATGATGGGACCCAGCCTACGCTCCAACGTAACCTTGGTCGTTAACCTGTTCGGTGTTAATTATGTTGGCAAATTTGGTTTGTTGATTTGGCGGTTGACTGCAGATATGACTGTTGGATATTTTTATTGGAATTGGCAATCATTAATTGTGGCTCATAAATCCGAACATGCCTGTACCCGGCCTTGGGCTTTGTTTTCCCACTTGGTCTTTTACACGAAACCTTTGTGCTTTCCGGTCATTGTATGGTTTTTTTTGGCTCTACTGTGGGAGCTCTACAAGGGTTCCTGTCAAAGTGCTCTGCCTCGTCCTAGTTCTTATGGCAAACTCTATTTTTTGGTATGGCTGTGAACAAATATTGGTCTCCCGGACTTGCTTGTGCTATTGGCAACAAATTCTCCTTGTTGCATTAAATTTTCTCGGCTCTGGAAGTTGGTCCACTCGTATTCTTTTACATAGTGAATTATTGTTTTGTTTTGTTGTTTCTTGGACTTGATGCCTGGTCTCTCAGGCTGCCAGTTGTTCTTTTCTATTGTCAATAGTGTTCTTTGTTACTGTGATGGTGTTAAAGTCATTTTAAGTTCTGGTTCCGGTGTGCACAGGTGACGGCATAATGACTCGCTCGGCTACAACTCAGGTAATTTGTTCCTTCATGTTTTATATCCACTCTCTTCTCGTTTAGAAGCTGACCAATGCCTGCTCCTCTAGTCTCAGGCTTCTTTTGGTTTTCTGTGGCTCTGTTTCATGAGATTCTTGGTCTGGTTGTGCTCGCAGGTAAAATATGCTCTTCCTTCTCTTATATTATATCTTTGTTCAGCCATCCTTCTATATTGTATGCTAAGCTTGCCTCGTTCTGTCTGCACAGGTCGAGGGTTTGACCTTGGGTGCGAAGAATTATCACAATTCGGGCTCCAAACCCTACAACTCTTTGCTGGTAGGCTCTATCTTCCACAGTTTGGCAACTTGTAGTTAGGGTTTTATGGTTCTATAGTGATTACTCCTCGCTGTCTAGTTGTAGTGTATGTTTTGGGTCGTTCTCACAACCTAAGCCTGTCTTTGGTTTCAAATTCTAGTTTATTTACTGTTATGGTCTCACTGTCTAGTTGAGGCTCGAGGGTTTTGTTGACATCAAACCCTGGACTAGGGTTTGTTTGTTCTAGCGGACAATGTATACTCTATTTGTTTTGGACAATATTCTATTTAATTTGTATAGAAAAGCAGCA
>APFE030665446.1:33319-43319 GCA_000404065.3 Pinus taeda
ATTATCTGTCTCTGTTTGTTAAAGAAAATGTATGATGGTTGTCCAGAATTACCTCTGTTGTAGTTTGTTTCACCAGTGCCTTGATTCTGCATTCTCCATACGATTGTTAAATGTATGTCTTTCTCCTGGTCGTGATTTTAGTTCATTTACCCGTCCATTCTAGTTGTGGAAATTACATGCATTTTACAGTATTCGGTTTACTGTTAAGAGAGGAAAAGAAAAAACAACCTACAGTAGTAGGCCTACACTCTACTTGTTCTTTTTGAGTTCAGTTAGTCAATAAATAAAACACAATTGCACAGCATGCACTCTACTTGTTATTTCCAAGTTCAGTTAGTCAATAAATAAAACACAATTGCACAGCACGTAGGCAATGATACAGATGGATGATAGAGAAATTTGTGTTCTGTCTCTTTTATTCCTTGTATCTAGAAAATGCTGAACCTTTTACATGTTTTTCATCATTACATTTATATGCTTCGTTTAAAGTTAACTATCCTGTGTAGTTGCTTTCAGTTGTGGACAATATGGTTACATAACTACTAGGTATTTGATTTTTGTTTTCATGACAAGATTCTTGTTTACATTTAGACACATTTGTCTTTTTCTTTTAGAATGATAGGACAATTTCTAATCTACTATTTATTAAAGTCAAACAAATAAACAATCCTATCCGACCAACTACCTTTGACTAATACAGAGATGAAGACAAAAATGAAATCCTACCACCTACTCTGGCAAAATAAACATGAAAGACAAACCAAATGTTAACTCAACTTCCCAACCTGGCAAAGACTGACACCTGGTCATGGTGCCTTAGTTGGATGCTCCTACATCAGGCTCCTGAGCAAAAGGAAATCATGACTCCGGTCCATGAGCTTCTCAATCTGCCTGGCATCAAGCCACGAACTATCCTCAATAGGACAGTTCTCCCACTTGACTAGGTATTTCAGATAATCCTTCCGCCGACTTCGTTTGGGCACCTGAGTATAGAGGATGCTCTTGATCTCGGGAGATTGAACGTAAGGCATCTGTCTCATCCAAGTTTCTCCTCCATCCTGGGTATTTCATGTGGGCCGTGTAGTTCTGTTTGCTTCTTCTTCTTCTTCTAGGTCAGCGGTGTAAGGGAATAGGTCACTACATTGAAGATGGTTGAAATTCCTATCCCTTGTGGTAGTTGTAACTCATAGGCATTCACTAAAAATTTCTGGCGGATTTTGCTGGGTCCTATCTTCTTATACTTTAACTTATTGTATGAACCTCTGGGGAAGCGTTTCTTGCGCAAATGCACGAGGACTTCATCTCCTATGTTGAACTGTACTTCCCTTCTCTTCTAATCTTCTTGTTGTTTATACCTTAGGTTGTTGTCCCGCAATTTAATTTTTACCTGCTCATCCAAATCCCTCATAGCGTTAGTGAAATCTTCTCCATCTGTGTTCGCCTTTGATGTAGTCCAAGATCTTGCAATTCATGCACTCCGCAGGGACGCATGTTGTAGAGGATCTGAAATGGACTGTAACCAGTGCTATAATTAGGCGAGTCATTATAATCGAACTCTACCTGAGCAAGTACTCGATCCCACATCCGAGAATTCTCACTAACCAGACTTTGTAGCAGGTTTCCTAGACTCCTATTTACCAGCTGTGTTTGTCTGTCGGTTTGCAGGTGATAAGCAGAGTTGCAACTCAACTGTGCATCCATCTTCTTCCATAAGGTACGCTAAAAGTACCCTGTAAACTTCACATCCTTGTCAGAAAGGATAGACTTAGGCAACCCATGTAACCTGATAATCTCTGTGAAAAAAAGTGGGCCACATGAGTGGCATCACTGGTTTTTATGCAAGGGATAAAATGCACCAGCTTCGAGAATCTGTCCACTACTACCATCACTGAGTCATAACCTCGCTATGTCTTAGGTAGCCCAAAGACAAAGTGCAAGCTGACTGAGTCCCATGGCCTACCTAGAACAAGTAATGGTGTGTATAGTCTCATGTTCTAACTGTGACCCTTCACCAACTGTCACACTTTACACCTGGTCACAACTTACTGTACATCCCTTCACATCTTTGGCCAAAAATAGAAATGACTTAGTTGCTCGAGTGTTTTGTCTATGTTGAAATGCCCATCTAGACCTCCATTGTGCTTCTCCTGAATAATATTCTCCCTCATCGAGCAATCAGGAATACATAGCTGTCCTCATTTAAACAACAATTTCTCTTGAAACTTGCAGTCCAATCATGGATTATTATCTCTTACCAAGGGATTTTGACATGCCTCATAGGCCTCCTTAAAATCTATGTCAGTCTGGTATAAGTCTTTTAAGTGCTCAAAGCCCAGCACTTGCACATTACTCTCCTGCAGAAGTAAAGCCCTCCTACTCAGTGCATCGTCCACCTTGTTGGCCCGCCGTTTGATGTGTTTCAACATGAAGTTGAAACTCTGCAAATACTCCACCCATTTGGCATGTTTGTGGTGCAACTTGTGCTGTTGCATTACATATTGTAGTGCAGAATTATCTGAAAACAACACAAATTCGTTTCCCAGCAAATAATGCCTCCAATGTTTTAATACGTGTATAACAACATAGAACTCTTTGTCATAAGGAGAATATTTTTGTCTGCTTTCATTTAGCTTCTCGCTGAAGAATGCTACAGGCTTATCCTCCTGGCTAAGTACAGCTCCAATAGCCATACCACTAGCATCACAACGAACCTGAAAAAGCTTCTTGGCAATCTTAGGATTCGCCTCTTTGTGATCTTTCTCTTTAATAGCTGGAAACTTCTCTCCATTGCATCCATCCATCAAAAAGGCTGACTGGCATTTTTAATGGTGTCCAACATAGGTGCACAAATTTCACAAAATTTCTTATGAATTTCTAGTAAAAACATGCTAGTCCATGAAAGCTATGTACCTCGAATAAGCTTTTCGGAGATGGCCAGTTAACTATCACTGCAACCTTCTCCGGATCTATCTTCAGTTCATTTTTTGCTATTACAAAGCCCGAATAGATCAATTCGTTCTGCAGAAAAGTACATTTCTTCAAATTTATTAGCAGTTTATTCTGCTGTAATTTTTCCAGCACTTTCTGAACATGTTGAAGGTTCTCTTCCCTTGTCGTGCTGAAAATTAGCATGTCGTCCAGGTATACTATCACAAATTTTTTGATGTATTCTTTCAGCATCTCATTCATTAACCGCATAAATGTACTAGGTGCGTTATTCAACCAAAATGGCATGACCAGCCATTCATACAGTCCCTCATTTGTCTTAAAGGCCATCTTCCACTCGCCCCCCTCTCGTATCCAGATCTGATGGTACCCTCTTTTCAAGTCTATCTTGGAAAAATATGCTACCATGCTTAAACAATCCATCATTTCATCCATCCATGGCAGTGGAAACCTGTATCGAATGGTGATATTGTTGATGGCCCTTGAGTCTGTGCACATCCGCCACTCTCCTCCTTTCATAGGAGTGAGAACCATTGGAACTGCGCAAGGACTCAAACTCTCCCTAATCAAGCCTTTGTCTAGCAGTTCCTGCACCTACTCCCTAATCTCTTCATTGTCCTTGGGAGTCATTTGGTATGCTGCCTTGTTTGACAAACTGGCTCCGAGTATGAAGTCAATATGGTGACTTATACTTCTTCTCGGGGGCAATTTGTCTAGCAAATCGTCTACCACTGAATCTGGTGCCTCTGTATGTAATAACACTATCCTTGCTCTTTTTACGACTGCATAACCCATCTCTCTATCCTCAACTTGCTTCAAAAATTGTTTTCCACCAATCAACAGTGCTCTTGGCTCACTTGTCCCTGCTCGCCCTTCCTCCTTGATGGGTACATGCGCATGCTTGACTCCATCCTTGACAAACTTATAACAGTTCGTCAATCCATCGCGCACCACCTTTCTGTCATACTGCCATGGCCTACATAACAGTATGTGACATACATCCATCAGCATGATGTCACAAATGACATTATCCTTATATCTGCCTATTTGAAATTCCACTTCGCACTGTTCATCCACCAACAACTGATGGCCTTTTTGCAGCCACGAAACTTTGTAAGGGGTGGGATGTTTCGATCACTTCAATTCTAACTTTTCCACCATCACTGTGGACACTAAGTTGTCTATACTACCTCTGTTAATAATTAACTTACAACACTTACCATGTGACTTACAAACTGCTCTAAACAAAGCCTTCCATTGCATTTGTTCGGTGGCTTCCTTGGCTGGTTTTAAGAACACCTTGTACAGCACCAGGGCTTCCCCTGTTTTTGGAGCATTCTATGCTTCTTGGGGAGGTGCCTCTGCTTCATTTGGTTGTGCAAAATATGCACCCCTCCATCCAACTTGGTCTACCTTAGGACACTCAAATGATATATGTCCCCATTTATGACACCTGTAACATTGATAACCAACCCCTCTAGCTCGGCCATTTCCCCTGCCTCGCTGATATGGCCTACCACCTCTCGCACTATCACCTTTGTCTGCTGATCCGGAAGCTCTGAAACTGCTACCTTCCTCAATACTACTAGCAGTCTGACCTTTGCCATAAGACTAGCCTTTTCCCCTGCCGACTCCTCGTCCTGTCCAGGCATTCTGCCTTCTAGTAATTTTCTCTTCAGCTTTCATCGCACTCTGATAAACTTCTTCAATGTTCTTTGGAGACAGAATACTAATTTCATCTAAAATTTCTACTCTTAAACCATTTATGTACTTGGTTGTCTTTTCTATGGTATCCTCTGTATAACCGGCCCTTAGGTTCACTTGATAAAACTCCTCAAAGTACTCCCTCACCATCATTCCTTTCTGTTTCAGATTCTGCACTTGCTTATGTAGTGCAATCTGATAATCTTTCGGCAGAAATTTTCCCTTCAACTTGGCCACCATCCTTGACCAAGTTCTGATCGACAACTTGTTCAATCTCCTTCTCTTCATTTGGACACTGTCCCACCACAGGGCTGTGTGTCCCTTCAACTTAGTCACAACGAACCTCACTATGCAGGCCTCACTGACTTCCTCACACACAAAATACTTGTCCAACTCGCTAATCAAATCCAATAGAACCTCTATGGACAAGCTGTTGTCATAGCTTGGGAGTTATGGTTTGGGTTTATTGCTTGCCACTAAAACATATCTCAACAGTCTCACTTCTAGGGTCTCACCATCTAATCCATCTGTCGTCACTTCAGCTTCCTCTTCACTGTCATCGCCTACCTCTGGGTCTCTTCTTCTCCCAGCCTCTACTGCCTCCAAATGGGTAGTAAGAATCCAGATCTTCTCTCTCAGTCCTTCCTCTGCTATCCTTCAAGCACCTTTGCCGCGACCTCGCCTCCTACCTCCATTTCTCTAACTGTCCTTAAAAAAAGAAGCTGCTATGATACCACTATGATGGGACCCAACCCATGCTCCAACGTAACCTTGGTTGTCAACCTATTCGACATTAATTATGTTGGTGGATTTGGTTTGTTGCTTTGGGGGTTGATTGCAGATATGAGTGTTGGATATTTTTATTGGAATTGGCAATCATTAATGGTGGCTCATAAATGTGAACCTGCCTGTACCGAGCCTCAGGCTTTGTTTTCATGCTTGCCCTTTTACATAAAACCTTTGTGTGTTCTCGTCATTGTATGGTTTTTTTTTCTTTGTTGTGGGAGCTCTGCAAGGGTTCCTGTCAAAGTGGTCTGCCTCATCCCGGTTCTTATGGCAAACATTATTTTTGGGTATGGATGTGAATGAATATTGGTCTCCCGGAATTGCTTGTGTTATTGGCAACTAATTCTCCTTGTTGCATGAAATTGTCTCAGCTCTCGAGGTTGGTCCGCTCGTATTCTTTTACATAGTGAATTATTATTTTGTTCTACTCTTTCTTGGACTCGATGCCTAGTCTCTCAGGCCACCAGTTGTTCTTTTCCGTTGTCGACAATGTTCTTTGCTACTGTTATGGTGCTAAAGTTGTTTTAAATTCTGGTTCCGGTGTGCACAAGTGATGGTACAATGACTCGTTTGGCTACAGCTCACGTAATTTGTTCCTCCGTATTTTATAACCACTCTCTTTTGGTGTAGAAGCTGACCAACACTTGCTCCTCTAGTCTCAGGCTTCTTTCAGTTTTCTACGGCTCTATTTCATGAGATTCTTGGTCTGGTCATGCTCCTAGGTAGACTAAGCTCTCCCTTTGCTTATATTATATCTATGTTCAGGAATTGCTGTATAATGTATGGTAACCTTGGCTCGTTCTATCTGCACAGGTCGAGGGTTCGACGTTGGGCGCGAAGAATTATCACAATTCCGGCTCCAAACCCTACAACTCTTTGTTTGTAGGCTATGTCTTCCACTATTTGGCAAATTTTTGTTAGGGTTTTATGGTTCTATGGTGATTGTTCCTCGCTATCCGGTTGCGGTGTATGTTTTGGGTCGTTCTCATGACCTAAGCCTGTGTCTGGTTTCAAATTCTAGTTTATTTACTGTTCTAGTCTGGCTGTCTAGTTGAGGCTTGAGGGTTTTGTTGACATCAAACCCTGGACAAGGGTTTCTTCGTTCTAGTGGACGATATATACTCTATTTGTTGTGGACAATGTAATATTTAATTTGTATAGAAAAACAACAATATATATATATATATATATTATCTATCTCTGTTTGTTAAAGAAAATGTATGATGGTTGTCTAGAATTACCTCTGTTGTAGTTTGTTTCACTGGCGCCTTGATTCTGTATTCTCCATACGATTGTTCAATGTATGACTTTCTCCTGGTTGTGAGTTTAGTTCACATACCCATCCATTCTGGTTGTCGAAATTACATTTGTTTTACAGTATTCGGTTTACTGTTAAGAGAGGAAAAGAAAAAACAACCTACAGTTGTAGGCCTACACTCTGCTTGTTCTTTCTGAGTTCAGTTAGTCAATAAAAAAAACACAATTGCACAACATGCACTCTGCTTGTTATTTCCAAGTTCAGTTAGTCAATAAATAAAACACAATTGCACAACACATAGCCAATGATATAGATGGATGATAGAGAAATTTGTGTTCTATCTCTTTTATTCCTTGTATCTAGAAAATGCTGAACCTTTTACATGTTTTTCATCATTATAGTTATATGCTTTGTTTACAGTTAACGAACTTGTGTAGTTTCTTTCAGTGGCGAACAATATGTTTACATAACTACTAGGCATTCGGTTTCTGTTTTCATGACAAGATTCTTGTTTACATTTAGACACATTTGTCTTTTTATTTTAGAATGACGGGACAATTTCTAATCCACTATTTATTAAAGTTAGAAAAATAAATAATCCTATCTGACCAACTACCTTTGACTAATACAGAGATTAAGGCAAAAACAAAATCCTACCCCCTAGTCTGTCAAACTAAACATGAAAGACAAACCAAATCTTAACTCAACTTCCCAACCTGGCAAAGGCCAACACCCGGTCATGGTGGCTTAGCTCGATGCTCCTGCATCAACAAGTATTAAAACACCTACTTTATTATATATCTTTTGCTGCTAAAATTTGAAAAGCTATTCAAATTAACTGAATGATAACTTTATTTCAAATTATTACTAGCTTAGATCAATCCTAACTCCATATCTACCAAGGGTCAAGAGGGATCAAATCTCCTGAGATGTAAACCTTTTTTAAAGTGAAAACGGATTTGATCCCTCTCTAGATTTGTAGAACTTGAGTTAAGATTGATCTAGGTTGTTTTAATTCCCCCCTTTAAATAGGCTATATTCCACATGAATACCATGGGTTCTCATTCATGGGTCAATACCATGGATTTTATTATTTTTATTTTTGAGAGTAAAAAAGTTTACAAGATTGGACATTACAACATTCTTCCATATTGGGCTAGAGAGCTCCCTTGGCGAAATTATTATTATTATTAATTTTACAAGAAGTAATATAAGTTAAACATTTATACATTTAAAAAATCATGGAATGAAATTTTTAACCATGAATATTTATCCCCGCTTTACTATGGAGATTCTTAATTTGTAAAGAGCATTTGTTACATATCATGGGCCAATACCATGACTTATTAATACCACATGCCCAGGAAAACATAACTCACTTGATATGATATTTTTTCAATTAATCAATTTAATTGAAAGAGCAAAAATAACATAACTACTTAGGAAATAAACTTCATCCTTAGAGTTGTGTATACTACTAACAATATTTTAGAATATTGGGTAGAGGTTATATTTTTCCATTAACTTGGTATTACTTTGTTTTCTACCAACACAAATTTCACCTTCTGCATAGTTTAACAATATGGATTGAATTTTATTATTTTTTATTAATACTTAAAATTATGTATCTACAATATGATTGGTTATTTTGTAATGATTGTTATTGCAACGTTTCCACTACACAATGTGATGTGGATAATTTCAACCACTAGAAATTAAAATAGTTAATACTCATGTAAATAATATATTCATGATCAATGACTACAAACCATAATTTAAGCAAGTATTTCCATAAAAAATGGATAAGAACGAGATTTTAAGAGAGACGTTTACCTACCCACCATTATTTATGTTTTTTTCAACACTAATGTAAATGTGCAAAGCTTTAATAGTTACTAATCGCCAGTATTTATTATTAATTTGCATTTTTTTGAAATTTTATTAACCATTAATTAATTAAAATGTAACTTAATTATTTTTCAATAATTTATTTTTGGTGTCCGAGAGGAATCCATGCTTAACATGGGTTTGATCTCTGGTTTTCTCATATTTCACATTATTTCAATCACCAATTGAACTACTTTTTCACTTATAATGACTATTATTAATTAACAAGTTCGAAATTAATAAACATGGTTAGTTAATAGGTTTAAAATTTTTGTAGTCAAATTAAATAATATTATTCATAAATAGAAACAATGGGATAAACTCCCTAATAATTAAGTGAAAATTGAATCAACCATAAATTTTATTAATATATATTAAAATAGTTAGAGACTTTAAAATTATATAGAAATGAAATGAATTTAACAAATAAATTAATTATATTAAATTATATAATCACTAAATATTACCAATAATTAAAATGCTTAAATAAAACAACAAATAACTAAGGAAATAAAACAATTTAATTTTTAATATTTATACCTTTTAAAGGAATATATTGAACCTATGTTTCGCAAGATATATCTTGGCAAGAAAAACTATCCTTCAAAATATATCTACTTGTACTTTACACAGAAAAATATTGAACCTTTTCACAAATATATCTTGGCAAGAGTAGCTACCCTTTAAAATATATCTACTTATACTTTACACAGAAAATGTTAAACCTTGAGAGGCAACTAAATTGGTCATCAAAGTAATGTGAGATGTGTGAAAGCTTAGGGATAATAAAAATAAATAAATAAATGTTAAACCCTCTAAATAATCTTCTCAATACACCTAAATAGATAAATGTTAAACCCTCTAGACATTCTTCTCAATACACATAAATAAATCAATGTTAAACGCTCTAGATAATCTTCTTAATACACCTAAATAAATAAATGTTAAACCCTCTAGACAATGTTCTCAATACACCTCAGGGTGAGCTCATGCTTGGATATGAAAATAAATAAATAAATGTTAAACCCTCTAGACAATCTTCTCAATACACCTTGGGAGATTGAAGTGATGCTACCATACCAAAAATAAATAAATTAATGTTAAACCCTCTACAAAATCTTCTCAATACACCTCTCAAGGTTAAGCTGAGATACTAAAAATAAATAAATAAATAAATGTTAAACTCTCTAGACAATCTTCTACGACATTATCACTACAATAAGCCATTATTATTATTTCCTGATAGGATTGAATTATCCATAACTACAATTCAAAATTACTACCTCAATTTACCAACGAGTGAAACATAAATTGATGGCACTTCACACAAGTTTTGAAAGCCCTATTTTAAAATAGATACATCTATCAACCTAAACAATAAATACACCTATCAACTTAAACATTCTAAAATATTTTATT
>APFE030665446.1:45163-76644 GCA_000404065.3 Pinus taeda
AACTATATAGAATGAAATTTATTTAATTGTGTATAAAAAATTTCATTCTATATAAAGATTTACAATTTTCACGTTTCTATAATTCATATTTGAATTATTGAGAATTTTTTTGGCAATAATCAAAAAGATAAAAGGTTTCCGCAATAAGCCTTTTGAATAATATTATACCCTAGGAATATGAACCCTTATATAAAAGAAACCCAAGGGATCGATATTATAAACTTAAGGGAATAAAAAACCGAAGGGATTATAAATCCACACGAATAATATTAAACCCAAGGAATTAATATTATAAACCCAAGGTATATAAACTTTCACATAAATATTGTCTCAATATCAAAATCATGGACAATTATGGTCAACCATGTTTTATAGAATCAAACATGGTCAATCATGGTTGAATGCCCCATTGTCACAAATATTTTCTCGATATGAAAGTCAACCATGGTTAACCACGTTCCAAAGTTGCATTGTCACAAAGATTGTCTCAATATGAAAATTGACCATGGTCAACCATGGTCCTATGTTTCATTATGGTAAGGATTGTCTAATATGAAAATCAACCATGGTCAACCATGTTTATTTTCATGTTTATAATATTTATCCTAGGGTTTACACAGCTTAGTTTTATAATATTGGTGCCTTGCCTTAAATATTATTCCCTTGGATTCATAATCGGTTGGGGTTTTAGTATTATCCCCTTGGGTTTATAATTTCCTTAGGTTTATAATATGAGCCACAGTCAATCATAGCCAAGCATGGTCAACCATGGTCAAATGTCATATTGCGACAAATATTGTCTCAATATGGAAATCAACCATGGTCAACTATGGTCCAACATTGCGTTGTGACAAAGATTGTCTCGATATGAAAATAAATCATGGTCAACCATGGTCCATCGTCGCATTGTGCCAATGGTTATCTCAACATGGAAGTCAAACATGGTCAACCATGTCTATTTTAGGGTTTAGAATATTATATATGGCTTATATAACTTGGGTTTATACTTTTTATCCCTTGAGTTTATTGATATAAGGATTCATATTACTAGGGTTTAATTTTATTCCTTTAGGTTTATTATCAATCATATTCAACTATGGTAAACCATATTGAACCATGGTTAATCATTGTCAATCATAGTCAACCATGGCTAACCATTGTCTACCACAGTCTAGAAATTCAATCATGGTCAACTATGGAGCAATGTCCAAATCTTGGGTTTATAATATTAGTTTCTTGGGTTTAATATGATTCACTTGGGTTCATAATCCCCTGTGATTTTAGTATTAATCCCTTGGGTTTATTATTCCCTTAGGTTTATAATATCAATCACTTGGGGTTTTAATATTAATCCCTTGGTTTTATTATTAACCAACCATGGTCAAATGTCGCATTTCGACAAATATTGTCTCAATATGAAAATAAGACATGGTTAAAGATGGTCACATTCTGTGAAAGGTTGTCTCATGGTCCAACATCACATTGTGATGAGGTTTATCTCAATATGAAAATCAACCATTGTTAAGCATGGTCAACCATGTTTATTTTAATGTTTATAATATTTATCTTAGAGTTTATATACCTTGGCTTTATAATATTAGTCCCTTTGAAATAATGTTATTCAATGAAGGTCAACCATGATTAGTGAGGGTAGTCCATTAGCCAACGTCGCATTATGACAATGATTGTTTCAACATGAAAATCAATCAGTGTCTCAACCATGGTCCAACTTGGAATTATGATAAAGATTGTCTCAATATGATAATCATAGTTGATGATAGTCGAGCATGGTCAACCTTGGTCAAACATGGTCAACCTTGTCTTATAAAGTCAAACATTGTCATCCATGGTCAATAACGCCCAACCATGGTCGAACGCCGTATTGTGACAAAAATTGACTTGATATGAAAATCAACCATGGTTAAGCATGGTCAAATGTCGTCCAATGTCACATTGTCACAAGAATTGTGTCTATATGAAAACAAAACATGGTAAACCATGTTTATTTTAGTGTTTACAATATTTATCTTGGGGTTTATATACCTTGGGTTTATAATATTAGCCCCTTGGGTTTAATAATATTCTCTTGGGATCATAATCCCTTGGGGTTTTAGTATTAATCCCTTGGGTTTATTATTCCCCTAGGTTTATAATAACAATCTCTTAGGTTTATAATATCAATCATTGCAAGCTAGTTCTTGGAGATCACATAGAGATCATATTTGTTTTTTTCAATAGAAATTATGGAGACAGAGGGTAGAATGGGTTCCATAGCTGGCCAGCCGCAGTTCCGGTACTCTCAACCACCGTCGAAGGTTCGACACGTCAGAAATTTTCTGAGGCAGTGCAGAGAGGAAGAGCTTATTGAACTGGGTAAGCCGTTTGGGAAAATTGTCAACACCAAGGTCAATGTTGGATCGAATTGCAACCAGGCGTTTGTGGAATTTCAAGTGATTGAGAACGCGAGGGAGATTAGGGTTTTGTTAGCGGCTCTTTCCTCTACATCTCTCGCGCCGCTACAGAGGGCCACGAACGAGCTTGACCCTGCTCTTTGTGCTCAGCTCAACCTTTACTATGCAGATCTACAAAGGCAGACGCAAAATTCGAAGAAATAGGGTTAGCTTCAGTTTCTCAAAGCTCCCTTTCGCCCCTCTGCAGCTCTTTATGCTAGTATCCTCAGCATTTATCATGGTACAGTGGCTCTCTCGGTTGGAGTTTCAGCACCGAGCAAGCTTGAGTTTCAGATTGCGGCTGATCCAGCACCAGTTCTTGATGTTCGGCAAAACCCACACTTTGTAGCACTGGCGCTCACGACCACAATCGATGGCTAGCTTCTTCTCAGGCTTGCTGATGGCCTTTGCAGATTTTTTGAAGACTTGCTTGTCAGTTGCCCAGATTTTTCTCCCGGGACAAAGACCAAGGACGCGCTCCAAGCATTGGTCTCTCTCGCTTTACTCCAAAAAGGCAGCGAGGCAGGGGTTAGTCTGATGCAAATTTTCATTCGGCCTCTCAACAGATCTGCAGCCCTATCCTTCGGAGCAGATTTGGGCTGGAGCGATAGCCTCCATCTACAGAAGTGTTCTCCTCCCCCACCACCTCCAGTTTGTCAAGGGGTAGGAGTTCCAAGTGACTCAAGCACTGTGTCACTCCAGAAAGCCTATGAAAATCTCCCTGCTCCCTTTCAGGTCCAAATCTCACAGATCTCAGGCAAGACCATTCTGCAATGGGTCTACCCTTTAGATCTGGTGTAGAATCTCAAGGTAAACCTGGAAAGATGATTTGGGATCTCCTCCGCCCTACAAAGACTTATATTTCAAGGTAAACAACTCGATGATCCTCTTCCCCTCTCTTCTTACAGCATAAAAAAATAACAGCTCTTTAGTGTTTTCCCTTCGTTTGAGAGGTGGCGCTGCAGGTCAATCTTCCTCTGCTCCTCCCTTCTCCTACAAAGATGCAGTACACTCGAAGATTCCCACTCCCCATGAGATTACCAATCCGAAGCCTTTTCTGGTTGGCAAGATAGAGGAGGTTCCCTCTGTTGAAATCTCCCACCCTGACCTTGCAGATTATATTCAACAATTCGCTGAAAGGGCCATCATTTGCAGATTCAATGGGCTTTGGCCTCGCTCTAAGGACCTCTATGATTGGATCCATGACAACTGGACTCAACATTGCAAGGTCAACTTCTTCTCAAGAGGATATTTTATAGTTCTTTTCGACAATCCAAAGCACTATGAACAGGCCTTAGAAGAAGGTCCTTGGTTTATGGGTACACCAGGACTCTTCTTAACTCCTTGGTTCCCAGATTTTGACCCAGCCTCTGCAGTCATCACCAAAATGCCTGTCTAGATCAGACTTCCTAACTTACTAGCTCACCTGTAGCATTTAGCAGTCTATAGGGGCATAGGCAACACCCTGGGCCGCTTTTTAATGGGAGATCCCTCGCGGGAACATCAAGGTCTCTACACATATGCAAGAATACGTGTGGAGCTAGATCTAAGCAAGGGAATGCGAGACCAAATCAATAACTTTGTTTGGACCCAGAACCTGGATTTCAAAAACATTGCATTCTGTTGCCGCCACTATCATCTAACAGGGCACCTAAAAAATGTGTGCCCATCGCTCCTTGCAAAATAAAAAAAGGGAAACTTTGCAAAGACCAACCCAAGCGTTGGACCCCTTGTCCTCGGCTGCCAGCACCAAGCTCTGATTCCTCAAGCTCGGAAGATGAGGAAAGTGATGCAGATCCAGACTAGGCGCCTCAGCCGATGGATCCGTCCACTGATTCTCCTGCGCACACCACAGTCACAGCTATCGCCCAGAAATGCATCCATGAGTCCTCCTCTTCTGAATCAGATAAGGAGCTCCCCATGTTAGAGAATTCTAGTCTACAAGTTGTTTTAGCTCATACTCCCCAGGATGAATGGATAAAAGTCAACAAAAAGAAAGGGAAAAAACAAAGTGTTGAGAATTATACCCTTGTGGGGTAAAAGTCAGTTTTTTTCTCTCAAGTTAATTGTTGTAGTGCCGTGCATGGTTCATTCCTCCTCTGGGACTGAGGTTGATAATTTCATCATTTCCGGTTGGCCGGTTTCTTGTCTCTCCCGATTGTACTATATTTTACTCAATAGAAATAGTTTAATTTTACTAAGAAAAAAAAATATCAATCATTGTAAACCATGGTCAATCATAGCCAATTATGGTCAATCGTGGCCAATCATGTTTATTTTAGTGTTTAATATATTTATCTTAGGGTTTATATACCTTGGTTTTATAATATAAGTCCCTATGGTCCAACACCACATTGTGACAACAATGGTCAACCTTGGTCCAACGTTGAATTCTGACACAGATTCTCTCGATATGAAAATCAACCATCATGAGCCATTTCCAATCATGGTCAACCATGGTCAATATTAGTAGGGTTTATTGATATAAGGGTTCATATTCCTAGAGTTTAATATTATTCCTTTAGATTTATCAATCATTATCAACTATTGTAAACCATAATCAACCACGGTTAATCATGGTCAATCATGGTCAACCATGGTCCAATGTCGCATTGTGACAAATATTGTGTCATTGTGAGAATCAAATATGGTCAACCATGGTCCATTATCGCCTTGTGGCAAAGATTCTCTCGATTTAAAAATCAATCATGGTCAACCATGGTACAACATCACATTGTGATAAGGATTGTCTCAATATGAAAATCAACCATGGTCAACCATGTTTATTTTAGTGTTTATAATATTTATCTTAGGGTTTATATACATTGGCCTTAAAATATTAGTTCCTTTGGTTTAATATTATTCAACGAATGTCAACTATGTTTTATAAAAACAATTGTGTTGAACCTTGGTTAATCATGGTCAACCATTGGCCAACATCACATTTCGACAAATATTGTTTCATTATGAAAATCAACCATTGTCTCAACTGTGGTCTAACGTCGCATTATGACAAATATTGTCTAAATATGATAATCATGGTTAGCTATGGTCAACCATGGTCAACCATGTTTTATAAAGTCAAACATGGTCATCCATGGTCAATCATGCTCAATCCTGGTCGAACGTCACATTGTGCTCACCCTCAGATTCTTTTTGTGAATATGACGTGAAATCGAACTTAATTTGTAAATCTGTAGTTGCATTTTTTGGTTTTGAGGATGCTTTAGTGTGCACATTAAATTCTCCAGTATGTAAAATCCATAAATGCCTGTACTTTGTCGTTCTTAACACTGCACCAATTTTTTTGTTGTTGTTACCACTACGTTAGTTGACATTTGTTTGATAACTGCAGAACATCGTGTGCATATTATTATTTTTATTTAATATCATAATTAAATATTACAATCTAAGGATTTTTTTGCTGTTTTAAAATGTACATGGAAAATGTAAAATTTAATACCTAAATGTTATAAACTATTTTTATTATAATTATAAATTCAAATTAATTTAACCTGCAAGCTTTCACGTTTTGCAGCAATCAATAATACAAATCTGCAAACTTCCATATGACTTTGGTTGAGAACAAGTACATTTCATAATTACAAAATCCCTGCAAATGGAACATTACAATGGGTTGATATTTCATTAAGTGTAAACAATCAATATATGATAAATGAGAGATTGGTTTTGATATTTCATTAAGGATAAACAATGAATATGTGATAAATTAGAGATTTTGATATGAAATGTATTGATATTGCATTAGTATGTCTTTAGATGTATCTTAATCAAGCATCTAGGATATAAATACAAATACAATTAAGTGAAATTTTTTTCCCTTGTCAAAAACTTGAAAAATGATTTGTAACTCCCCTTGGCCCCATACATATACATATACATATAAATTGTTTTTTTTATGTACAAAATGGTTTCATACTTTGGATTTATTTTTGGCCATTGTTTGGATTAAGAAATTTAAGTTTTGATGGTTAGATTTCATATAAAATTAATTGAAAAATATACATGGAAATTAAAGCAAAAATGTAAATCACTAAAACTAATTGAAATATTATTTTTTTTTTTCAATTGATTTATATAATATTTTTAATTGATTTATATATATTAAATTCATAGTAATCTTTTATTTAACCTCTCATATTATATGGAGTTTCACATTGAAATATTTGAATTATTTTATGTATGATCTATATTATTATTATTTTTTTTTTATTGGGTATTTTGTTCTTTTCAATGTTCAATATTAATTTATATTAAGAATAAAAAAAATATACTCTCTTATTAATTTTTAAAATACTACTTTTAATTACTTAATTTTTTTGTATATTAAACTATTTTATTAAGGTTAATATTTTTTTAACTTTTTCTCTCTATATACATATATATGAAATTGATTTTAAAATAAATTAGTTAATAAAGATATTAAAGTAGTCTAGTTGAGAACGTGTAGCCCGTCTATCACTTGTTGTAATATAGGAGTAATGGCCATAAACAAAATCACTTTGAGTGGACATGGAGGAACATAAATAATTTCCATTACCCAAACCAATAGCACCACATACAACATCGTTTCAATTTTAATGAAATTAATTTCTAACTCTTCAAACTCTTGGAGATCATAGCCATCCATCACACATAATAAATCAAACTATATTTGTTTGACAATTAATCTCATTCATCCGTTAAAAAAATAAAAATTCAAAAGGTCTCTACCCACCCTCTTAGGCACAGAGAAGCACAGACAACACAAGACAAGAGAAAAAAAGTCACAAACAAGAATGAAAAATAGAAAACACAAGCTTCTTCATTACTGGAAGGCCTTGCCTTGGTTTTCATTTCTCATCCAGAGGAGAGGTAAGAAATTTATAGATGGGGGAAGATTTAGAATTCTCCAATTTTGTCATGTGCAATACATGACTGCAAATTCGATAGCGTAACATGTTGGCATTGGTGGCTTGCGCGGTAGACGACAGGGTCAATGGTGATATATATATATTTTTTTTTAATTTGGCTTCACATTTAACATTCTCCTAGTTGAATCTGAATGAAGAATCTTGAATCAAGTCACATCAAGTCCTACCATGCCTCTACATATCTCATGTTTATTTCTTAGTATAATATTTATGAGCATTTCAGGAGGATTCTTATCTGTATGGATCTTTTCCAAGGATAATTGTCTTTCCTGCACCAAATGCCAGATCCAATGGTACCTTAAGTCAATGTGCTTGGGTTTTGAGTGAAATTCTTGCTTTTTAGCCAAGTGAATGACACTTTGACTATCCAAATATAGCACATACTTTTCCTCCTTTATTTAGATCTCTCCGATGAATCGATGCATCCACAACATCTCTTTGAAAGCCTCTGTTGCAGCTATGTACTTCACCTTTGTTGTAGGAAGAGCTACTATTCTTTGTAGCCTTGACACCAAAGATACTGCTGCACCTGCAAATGTATACAAATAACTTGTAGTGCAACTTATGTGTCGATATCTCTAGGCATATTTTCATATGTAAATCCTTCAATCACAATCTCATTATGTCCAAAACATGAACAATAATGACCAGTAACATTAAGATACCTCAAAATCCATTTTACTCCTTGCCAATGTTGTTTCCCTAGATTGGCAAGTAACCTACTTATTACTCCCACTGAATATGCAATATCTGGTCGTGTACATACTATGGCATATATCAAGCTACAAACTATTGAAGCATAAGGAATCCTACACATTTCTTCCTTTTCCTTGTCATCACTAAGACATAACTTAGTACTCAAATTGAAGAGACCTGCAAGGGTTGTACCAACTCGCTTAGCATCCTTCATATCAAACCTATCAAGCACCATATTGATATATCTTTCTTGCGACAACCACAACCTTTCCTTTTCTTGTCATGCATGATCCTCATGCCCAATATCTATTGTGTTGGAGGTGTAACATACCTCCTAGGACTACTAGAGAATTTAGCTCCTAGGCTCCCACCATGTAAATTTTTTCATTATCTATCATTAAGTTTGAACCTTTTTCAAGGGTATCTTTCACCCACCAGTAGTTAATAACTGAAGCCTAAAGTAGCTAATCTAACCATGCATTAGAATCACAATACTATAAACTAAGTCTATTATTATACAATGGATAGAATGGTGAAAAGCAGTTCTTGTGTACACATTCAATGGATATTCGGGCCATTAAAACTATATAGTGAAGTACATGCATTTATATATTGTACTCTTTATTGGCCAAACAAAGCTAGAGACATAGTATAACATTAACACATACTAGGTTCTTCCTCTAACATAATGATGATCAGTTTCAAATCTACTGGATACTTAACCCATTCATACATATGTATCCCATAAACTACCTTTGTGTAGTAATCTTATAGTTTTATAAGGGATCCATGTGGGTTCTATCATGCACAAGGAATCACAATCCCATGTTATGCCTCTATCACTACCTATACTTTGGTAGTAAAAGTCACTTGCATAAGATAAGGAGCCATTATCGATACATTGGCTAATGCATAACTGACGCAATATAAGTGAGAAAAAGAACCGTCATTAGGTGTACTTCACCAAAATGCATAGATTAAATAAACACTACCTTCGCCTCTATAATTACAAACTTAAAATCAAATCATTCATCATGAAAATATATCATTCTACTACACAATTGTCACCCATAGAATTAAAATAATAAACTGAAAGCATTGCTACTATTTGCAAGATAGGGAGCAACATACAGTACAATCTGCACATATGATACCAACAAAAACTCACTTGGAGGGAGGAGCACCACCACCCAACCATGAACCACCTCTGATTGCCCCCATTCTAAGGTTCTTGCCAAGGATCAATTGTCCTCAATTGATCAATGCATTGGGTATTTAATAGCCTCTTTCATGATTTAGTTTCCATTAGTGGTGTCTTGCTTTTATGGATTTTTCCATTTGCCTAGGTCTTTTTCGAAAAATTTCATCTTTATCTCCCATGAGGCTTTTCCTCATAAAAGCTTGCCTCTACCTCCCGCAAAGCTTTTATGTCTGATGGATCTTTATCTCCCATCCATCTGATGGATCTCCAATCCATCCAAGCTTCTAGGATCACATCTAGAAGCTTTATCATGAAAGATTCATCTCTATCCCATTACTCAATGGGATTTAGAATGAATCTCCTCTCTCTTGATGCTCCACCCTCTAAGTGATTTATTTTATTAAGTTATTTAATAACACAATTTCTTTTTATATTACATATCACACCTAGCTTTCCTCAACTTAGATTTAAAATAGTTTAACCCACAAAGGCGGGTATCACACCTAACTTTCCTCAGCTTAGGTTTACAATAGTTTAGCACACAAGTGAGGGGTGTTACATACTCCTCCCCTTAAATTTTACACCATACTCGGTGTATCACTGCATTATCTCCTCATGCACAGGTAGCTGGTTTTTAAATCCACAAATTTCATGGATTTTCCATCTGATGTCGATCATATGATGTACATCAGTCACAAGAAGTGCTCCTAGCACATCTCCTTCCATAGCTACATCGGTCTCAAGGAGTGCTCTCCTTCCATAACTACCTGTAACATTATTTTCAAACCATTTGTGAGACATTATCAATGCAAAATTTTAACTATGATAAGTATCGTAATCTTTTAGTCAATATTAATAAAGCAGTTATTGCTTTTCATTTATTTTATCTCAATAATGCATGTTCTCTACTTGCATTCTTCCAAGCCTTTATGTTCTTTTCAAACACCTGCTTCTTGCAGTCTCTCTACACACAACACGTCACTTAACATATTTTCCACATTAATATTCCTGCAAGGTCATAATAGATTAGTTCACATAACAATATATATTCATCGTAATCATATGTATTCCAAACTGCAATTAACCATAATTACTTATACCAATCTTACTTTCCTTCTTTTGCACAACCTCTTGGTCGGTTTCCCTAGCCAAAAGTCTATTCAATGTCATTCTGCATACCGGCCCACAAGGTATGTTATACGCACCAATACACATCTCATTTTTCAATCATGTAACACATGAAATCCTATGGTTACTGTATGCACTGCTATACATAGTACCATTTGTGCTACAACCCATCATACGATCCACGTGGTA
The DNA here is from genome assembly GCA_000404065.3 of Pinus taeda. Taxonomy (NCBI): domain Eukaryota; kingdom Viridiplantae; phylum Streptophyta; class Pinopsida; order Pinales; family Pinaceae; genus Pinus; species Pinus taeda. The sequence continues at coordinate 55,762 of APFE030665446.1, forward strand.
TCACCTGGATGACATAAACTTTATCCACATTTTTTTTCCACCATGTTAGTATCATGTCAAACATTCCTTTAAAAAAAACAACTGTACTCAGTTTACAAGGAATTTTTATGAGCATGGTGCCTCTCGGTAATCAAAGAAAGTTTTTATGTCAAGTGTAAATCATTACCAGATTTCATGTGGTTTTAACGCAATATCAATAGTATAGTATGTACTCATGCATATTTTCATCTTAAGAAGACTATTTAACTCATAGTTTAAGAATCATTAGATCAATACTTCCTTCTTAATATATTCAGCGTGGGTGATTTATAACTTAACCACACTACATTATACTTTACCAACATGATCATTATGTCAATCATGTTCTTTCCTTCTGAAGACATACTCCCCTTTTATAGGAATTGGGGTAGAAAACATCTTTAGGGTTGTTGTGCAATGATTTCTATACAAGTTGTCTAATGAACCCAATACCAATATCAAAATTCATCATGAGTTGCAAGACAATTCCAACAATCCATTAAACTCAAGACTCTTTCATTCCATGGATGCTTGACATCTATCATCAACCAAATGATAACTACAATATTGTTACAAGGCTATAATATTGTACACCCATGTGCTTACATGGAAGATTCATATGCTTCATTGTTATGTGTAGATTCTAGCATGATTCTTTACACAACATGTTTATCTTGATGACCACTCAACGAGGCGTATGATAAAAATATACCAACAATTCATGACAATACTTGACTATGTATATCATACAACAATAAAACAATGGCGCAAACATGGACTTCCTCTACTAAAGCAAGTTATGTCCAAATATAATGTAACTATCATGATAATATATGCCAATTATGTCAATGTTAATAAGAAACAACACTATACTCGCACGCTCTTTCGGTCCACATCCTCAGGATGACCCTTTCTCAATCCTTGCTATCATTCCTTATTTAGTTGTTGTGACAACACTCAACACTTATCCCGCATGATCCCATATTTTTTGAATTAACCTAATGTTATTGGTTTAATAATAAAATATTCATAAGTTGTACACATTGCTTTCTTATCATTAAAACATGATAATTTATGCTCAATATTACCTCAGATATAATTAAGGCAACTGAAAATCCTATACATTGATGTAACAGTCAAATTCTGCATGATTGCATGACATTCCAAGGAAAAGGTAATTTCTTCCAAAATTCAAGGTATAAATAAATATCGAACTTTAATTATCTACAAGTACTAACTTGTGAATAATACTCGATCATAATCATTGTTTCTTTTCCATTAGAATCTTGTCCAAATGAGAAGTTCAATGGTGAGTCCAGGAGGCGTCTCAATTCCTTAATTGGAAGGTTTCCTTCTTGTTAAGTACTAACCCCAACACCTTATATGTATCTCAACAAATAATTTTATATTGTTTAAGAGGGACTTATAAGCTTAACACAATCCTTTTGATTATCAATCAAGAAGCATTAGAACTTTCTCCTTATTAATTACCATGGTTTACATATTATTGTATCCAAGGATCCTTATAAGTACAAGTATGCACTTCCAATGCATATGTCTTCATATATACATTAACATGTTATTATTTAATCAATTTTTCAAAAACAATTCCAACTCCAAAATGCCTTCTGTAGAGGACTAAATTAAAAATAATTTGTGCCATTACCTGCTCTTTATTTCTTAACATTGTTCATGGGAACCTTTTTCATTTCATAACACCTTACTAGGGTTTAACATTTTTTTTTTATACAATCATCCTTTCATTTAGCCAAGTCCCTACATCGTACTTGTACTAGCATAGATTTTATTTATTTATAATTGAGGTAACATAATGAGTATATAGATTTAAATTTGAGGTGACAGCAATACAGGGAATTTGCATCTGAGAGTATTGCAGCAACAACAATGGGGCAAATGACAGAATACGAATGCAAGAGGCTCGAAATTGTCCAGTGTAACCAGCAGATGTTAGTGGCTCTTCACGTGCAGGATATAGCAGAGGGCCTTCGTTCCGCCTCAAAAAAACCCAAGTTGGAGACTAAAGGTTTTAAACTTCCAAAGCGTGGAAAAGGACCAGAACCCTCCGTACTTCGAAGCTCCCTACGGACGAGAGGAATATCGCCAGAAAGTATCAGGGATTTGGGCAGTGATAGCCCGCCTGCCAAACCCCACAAGCAGTTGATTGCGTCAAGCCCTGCTTTTCCGAAACCTCCCAGATCCACGAGGAACGACCCTCTAAGTTTAGCTGAAACTTATGTACCCTTCCGGGAAGAGGCCTCTTATGATCATTATTTTAACCTGCTCAGACAGCTCAGGGACCATGTGCCTTTGGCTGATTTGATACGTGCTAAGACAGATAGAGGACCGGAAGGCGAAGCTCTTGTTGGGCCAAAATTTAGTCCGGGAGACCTAAAGTTGGAGGCCAAAGATATAGCCGGGCTTTCTCCAAATAGAATATTCAGCATCCACATCTTGCCTTGCAGGGAGAGGGTTATTGTTCCGAGTGGAGATAAGGAAGGCCATTTGAGCCTGTGGGATGCTGAGAGTGAGGAGGAAGGAAATGGAATTCACATGTATCTGCCTCATTCCTCCCCTGTATCAGGAATTGCGACCGCACCCTTTTCTGTGGAGAAGGAGGAGAAGGCCCTTCAAAGCTCCAATCCTCTCTCTTATGAGATTTGCAAAGGTTGGAGCCGGGTAGCAGGAGCCAGATCTGACACAGATCTGCATGAAGATTCACTCGTTTTCCAGATCCAAGTCAACCTCTCGGGCAAGACATCAATGCAATGGGCACGCGCAACGGATCTTGTGCAGGACCTTTTGCAAAATCTTGAAGGCCGACTAGGGATCCCCTCATCTTGCCTCAGACTGGTATACAAGGGTAAGCAACTTACGAATACCCTTCCTCTCTCTTTTTACAGCATTCAGAGGGATGCCTCTATTGTAGCTTCTTTTTGTTTGAGAGGGGGTTTCTTCAGGCAGACCTCCTCTGCCCCTTCTTTCTCTTTTAAAGATGCTGTCCATTCACAACCTTCTTCATCAGAAGGCCATCCATTTGAGGCTCCAAAGCCTTTTCTGGTAGACAAATTAGAGGACATTCCTTCCATCAATCTCTCCCATCCTGGGATTGATGATCGCTATCAACTTTATGCAGAAGCCGCACTTGTATGTAGATTCAATGGGCTATGGCCTCGCACATCAGATCTATACCAATGGATTCATAGCAATTGGACTAAAAAAAGCGAGATACACTTATGTTCAAAAGGATTCTTCGTTGTGGTTTTTGACCGAAATGAAGATTATCAGAAGGCCTTAATGGGAGGCCCTTGGTTTTGGGGCTCGGCGGGGCTTTTTCTTACTCCTTGGTTTCCAGACTTCGACCCTTCTATAGCTGTTATCACCAAGACTCCCATTTGGGTCAGGCTCCTGAACCTTCCGGTGCATCTATGGCATGTTTCGGTCTTCATAGCAATTGCAGAAACTTTAGGACACTGCGTGGCTATAGATTCTTCTCGAAAGGAAAATGGGCTCTACACATTTGGTAAAATCTATGCAGAAATAGATATAAGCAAAGGACTGCCAAATCAGATTAATTTCAAGTATGGAGACTTCCATTGGACTCAAACCTTGGATTACGAGAACACAGCTTTCCGTTGCCACCATTTTCATCAAACAGGACATCTCCAGAGTTCTTGTCGCCAGTACCTCGACAAAAAGAAGATTCCAAACCATAAGCCCAAGTCCAAAAGTTGGAACCCCTATGCGCCTCCCTAGCCTATGGAGGATTCAGATTCCGCCAGTTCAGATGAGGAGGAAATAGTTGCAGATGGACAGAACGCTGAGATGCTGGTAGATGCTCCCTTGGATGATTCAACAAACCCCTCCGTCTCTCAGATATCCCAGAAACGTTCTCATTTCACTTCATCCTCAAATTCTGAGAAGGATACTTCGCCGCCAAGGCAGAACAGTCTTTAACTTGTCTCGGCTTAGCCAAATTTTACTGAATGGGTCAAACTAAGCAAGAAAAAAGGAAAAAAAAGTCGTGTGATAGTAACAGCCCCCTTAGGGTAGTTCTCTCTGCTTAGTTCCCGTTCTTTTTTAATTCCATGTTCTCTTTAGCCCTCTCGTGGTTCTTATCCAAGGAGCAAGGTGGTGCCTATCTCCTTGGGCCCCTTTCTTTTCTGCTTCGCTTGCATGCAAGATTGATTGTACTATATTCTTATCTTTTTTAATAGAATTAGTCTTTACTCAAAAAAAAAAAAAAAAAAAAAAACATAATGAGTATATAACTAACTTCATCAATTGCTATTTACCTCGTAGAATAATTTATTTCATTCCGAGTAAAAAATGAGCTTAACCATTCCCGACTTTAATTTTCCACAAAGACAAGAATATCGAGGGTGACTTCAATAAGATTAAAAATTTTCAATCAACATGATCATCCCTTACATCTATTCAAAAGGAAAAAAATCAAGGGGATTAAATTCACAGTTTTTCACTCAATGGACTTCTCTGCACTTAAAGCACGTAAACATTTCTACTAGAGCCTGAGTTTAGATATGTCTAGAATCTAGACTTTCAGGTATCCCTAACCATTATTGTGAATATCAGTAAACAACAAACATGAGCACAAGCACAACCATATAAAAATTGAACGAGTATAAGCAAGAGCAAGCAAGAGCATCTCCTCAGTGAAAATTGAACTCTACTGAGGAATTGCACAATGCCCCACGTTCACATTGCTTTATAAGTCAACTTTAAATTCCATATTATCTGATCTTCAATGGGTGATCTAATATTATATTCTCATCATTTCTGGGAAACTAAAGCACTACAAATGTGGGATATTTTGTTACTACCAATGCAGTTATGACTATACTCTATTCACAAATGGTCTGTTGTATATATTTTAACAATATATATTTAACAAACTACCATTTCCTCATGATTATATCGAGAGTTATATTTGAAAAAAATTATTCTTTGAACAAATATTTCAAACAAAATAGATAGACTCGAAGCCATAGATTGTGTTAATAATGATAGAATAGCACATTTAGTAATTTACTTTGTCAATCCAAGGTTCTCTAAGAACCCAAATATAATGGGCCAAAATACACAAATGACCAAATGTAAAGTCCATCTCTTCCTCCTATAAATTACCATTTGCACGAAAGCAATTTGAATGCATGTGAGGTATTATTAGTCCCTGCCCTCCGGGCCTGGCAGGGACTATAGTAATCGATTCAGGGCGATTACATTAGTTTGACACGGGGACCGATAATTTATTCGGGTTAAACAGAAATTAAACCAAAGTTTTCCTGGATATGGCCCACTTTGCCGCTGCATTTACCAATGGCTGAAGCGATGGTCTTATTTGGCCTCAGTACGAGGTATGAGGTCGTACTGAGGTCTCGAAACTTAGGCAAAGTTGGTTAATTAGAACAGGTTCCCGTCACCGAATTAATGCCAGTGAATTAATGCTATCTTTGGGATAGCATTACTTCGGTAACATTTAATGTTTGGCGGAATTGGGGGTATTGTCGTAGGTTAAGTTTAAACTTATTAAAGCGCGGACAGATGTTATCCCTCTGTGGTGTAGGTGTCAATCGGCTCGATCAGTTGAACTGTTACCCGTCGGTCCAGGAGTTGCGATCAGTTGAACTGTTCGGCGTTCAGTCAGGCTATTTACCAGCGAACATGCAAGATCAGATCACTGCAGTGCTGGGGATGCTCATGGCTCTACCCAAATCCGGCTCTTCCTTGGCGATCAGAGCAAAAGCATCCGAAGATCCTGATCAATCAGGCTATCAGGATACCCCAGCTGATCGTGATGGCTCGTGGCCTGAATGCAATCGTGATGGCTCATGGCCTGAATGCATTATGGCTTTCCCCTTGCGCTCCTGGGTCGTGTGGCAGGCGTAGTCGTTGACCTCGGCCATGAAGGGTTTGTAACGAATGCGCTCGACCTCCGAGCTGGGTTCGGACTGGGTTGCGTCCTCTACATAATTTCACTGCATTGCTCGACCTTCAAACATTTCAGGTATATTATTCACCTATATTACCCTGCAAGATGCAGAGATTGATAACTGTATGTATAATTGGTAATTAATAGGGTTTGGATTTCAGTCAGGCTATTTACCAGCGAACATGCAAGATCAGATCACTGCAGTGCTGGGATGCTCATGGCTCTACCCAAATCCGGCTCTTCCTTGGCGATCAGAGCAAAAGCATCCGAAGATCCTGATCAATCAGGCTATCAGGATACCCCAGCTGATCGTGATGGCTCGTGGCCTGAATGCAATCGTGATGGCTCGTGGCCTGAATGCATTATGGCTTTCCCCTTGGGCTCCTGGGTCGTGTGGCAGGCGTAGTCGTTGACCTCGGCCATGAAGGGTTTGTAACGAATGCGCTCGACCTCCGAGCTGGGTTCGGACTGGCTTGCGTCCTCTGCATAATTTCACTGCATTGCTCGACCTTCAAACATTTCAGGTATATTATTCACCTATATTATCCTGCAAGATGCAGAGATTGATAACTGTATGTATAATTGGTAATTAATAGGGTTTGGAATTGCAGTGCGATGATGTGCAGGAGGTAGAGAGAGCTTGCTTCCTCTGTCCTTTGCTCCATTTCCGTCCTCTTTAAAGTTCAAATTTCCCTGATTCTCATTGTTCACCTCGTCCCCTGATCAAACCCCGCTCATCCGCCATGTCTAGCTCCAGCTGTTCTTTCCGGGCGTAGTGGCCGCTGGTCTGTCTACGTGCTGCCTGTATGACACACTCAGAAGAGTTGAACAGTTAATTCTCGGGCTAAGGTTCGACAATACTGAATTATTTGCACAGCTTTTCTTTCAGTTACAGTTACAGGAGCCCTAAATGTCAATTCCGGTGTACCGCTTCCGTGAGTGCTCCTGATTCCTACGCGTGCTCATGATTCCGGTGAGTCACGGCTATCTTCCAGTGAGTCACCGCCCGGTGAGTCTATATAGTGAGTCAATCTATTGAGTCAATCCTCTTATGCTCTAGGAGGAACTGACTAGCTACTGCTACTGGCTTGCGACTGCTACCGGCTCTGATTACGGCTCTGATTGCTGCCTGTATGACACACTCAGAAGAGTTAAACAGTTAATTCTCGGGCTAAGGTTCGACAATACTGAATTTAGTTAATGCTGCTTCAAATTATTTGCACAGCTTTTCTTTCAGTTACAGTTACAGGAGCCCTAAATGTCACTATAAATATGAATAAATATTATTAATAACAGAAGCTTACAGGAGCCCTAAAAGTAATTTGGCAGGTCTTTAAAGAACAAGAACCACACTACGTCGAAGTACAACATATCTATGTATTGTCGTAAGGAGAGAAATTGTCTCAGATATTTTACAGCCTAGGGCTAGGGAGATCTCAGTTCAATTGCTTGTAAACATGGTTTATTAAATAGTATTTGACAGGTTTTGCGACTCTGCATTCACCTGCTCTCATATCCAGGGTTGGAGATTGGGATTTGAACTGTCAATATTTCTTGCTAGACCAGCGAGTTTAGGAAAATCTATGTAATCTCAACTAGTCAAGGCAATGGAGGCTTACCAGAGGTTCTTCTCAGCAGTTGGCATCAGGTGGGGAATTCACAGTTCGTTCCTTTGCATTCCTTAAGCAAGGAAGAACAAGGTATGCCGGAAGTGGCAGAGGGAGAAGAATGTCATGGACAATGTTGAACAGCAGGGCATCGGATTTATGCCAGCAGCTAGGGTGGCATGGCAGTGACATTTGTTCAGTGAGCTGTGACAGCTGTTGGGCCATGACGTAGGCTAGTTCGAGGCTGATTTGATGGGGGTTATGCGAGGCTCATTTGATGGAGGTTGAGTAAGTCAGGTGATATATACGTGTTGTTCATTCTATATACGTGTTGTTCATTCTATTTTACATTATGCATGCAGCGTCAGTTACGTGTAAGTTAGTTTAGTAACTTTTCTTGTTATATAATAAATTTACGTTTACGGTTGATTCGGTTAACTCACTTCCGCTTTCGCTTTTGTTTTTCTTGAGCTCTCAGTTGCTGTTTTCTAGCCGACCCTCCCGTTTGTCTGCCTTTTCTTTCCCAGGCCGACCCTCCTGTTTCAAAGGTACGGACAATGGTTCTCATACCTGCTCTATCAGCTTTTGCTACTTTGATTGTTAGAAATTTTCTATCAGCTTCTGCTTCTTTGATTGTTAGAATTTTCCTGCTTCTTTGATGGTTAGAATTTTTTAGCATTGAAAATCTACGTTTCTGTTAGCTTGATTTCATCTGCATTTTGTTAGCGAAGACATCCTCTACATTGTGCTTGTACTTAGCTTCTCAGTGCATTGTGCTTGTACTTAGCTTCTCAGTGTTCTTTTTGCTTTGGGTTCACTGTTTGGTTATTCAAGGATGCGAATGAGACATGCTTGAACATATTTCTTATCTCTTTAAATTTGTCCATGGATGGCTGTAGGAGAAGGTTTTCCAGTGTGCTTTCACCCTCCATGGATGGCTGTATATGCCTGGGAATTCTTGGCATCCCTGACAATAACTTTGAATTCAATAAAATGATTGTCTCGCATATGTAGAGCCCGTCCAAATCCACAGATGCCTGGGAATTCTTGTCCAGCTCTGTCAAAGTAATTGCCAAGCTTTGCTCTTATCTATTATCTATTTCTGGAGGTACTGGAATTCTACTATAGTTCCAAAATCCTTCATATGCAAATCTTAAGTGTAGTGGAAGAATCCCCTTGCTTTGAAATATCTTGTCATATTTAGCTATCCATAATGCACATAGCTTCTCAGTGTTCTTTTTGCTTTGGGTTCACTGTTTGGTTATTCAAATGTGATTTATCTTCAGATAAGTGACTGTTAGTACACAGATAGAGCTAAGCTGCAATCATTCTATTTAGCATCATTCTTATCCTACTGTTTTTTAAGTCCTCTAGGTTTTTCTATTTTATTTAGCATCACTCTTCTATTTTATTTAGCATCTACAGACTAAATCTTTGCTTTAGTCTACCAGGAAATTCCAAGTAGAATTGCTAATAAAATTCCGAACGTTTATCTACAATACTTAATAATCTTTCAGGGATTGCCATAAAATTAAGCTTACTTTGTCACTTGGTCTACCGGATCGGGAGCTGCTGAGTTAGTTCACTAAAACCAGTAGGCTCCGAATTCACAGCTTTGGGTTGAGCTGCTATAGTCATTTTAGGGTAGATGCACATCCCTGGATTCCCTGAGTTAATCACGCGTGAGGATTTAGGCCTCTAGAGTCCCATATGAGCTGAAGGGTTAAGCAATTAGGTATCACTGTTCATATGGACTGCTAGACCGCTAATAAAGCAATGTGTCATGCCATCGAAATGTGATTTTGCTGAGTGACTACCATGTGTTACCATGAGAAATTAACATAGACCTGCACATGATATTTTGGACATCATGGCACTTAAACAACTGTTATCTGATGGGCTTGTTTATCACTGTTCATATGGACTGCTATACCGCTAATAAAGCAACGTGTCATGCCATCGAAATGTGATTTTGCTGAGTGACTCACAAATACTTTTTATCCACTTTCTTGAATAGCCGCTGATTGTGGAGCTAAATTCATAACAGAGTAAATCTCTGCTTTAGTCTAACAGCTTACTTTGTCACTTGATCTACTTTTGATCCATTCATCTAATATAATCAGGAGACAATATTGCCTCCTTCCAAATAATCCCCCAATCCAATAGTGCCTGCAACTGTTTCAAACTCATCTAGCCTCATTAAATCTTTTATATTCATGCAAAAGAAAATCTTCCAATATGATCTAATCTGCTATAGGTATAAGCAACAAGACAACTTGCAAGAGCATGCCACATGCTTATCTCGAATATACATCATCAATTTTTTATACAAATAGACATTGCTAATGGGAGGAAGCTGCGGATAAATAGCAATGCTACTCTGCCTAGCAGAACAAGTAAGAATACCTCTCTTTATATTTGAGAATTACATCGTCAAAGTCCCATGCCACCGGCGACTTTGGGGGTCTACTAAACTGTCAAGTCTCTGGAAGTATCTCCTGTAACGGGCAAGAGTAACAGCAACAATGCACAACTGTTGCTTCATAATTACTTACAGTGTGGTGGTTATCATAGGAGGGGTGGTGGAATATCTGACAGGAGGCATAGTCTCCTTGGCAGGAGGTTTGGGAATGGGGTTGATATTACTGCTTACAGGGCAGATGAGCCTCAAAGCATTCAAAAAATGCTGCAATCTACTTCTTTTCTCCCATATCTTCTGTATTCCCCATCAGATATATAGTATGTGCTCTTTGTGATCCAATCAGCAACTTTAGAATGATGTTTCAGTTTTTCTCCGGGATATTTGCAAATAAACAAAACCACCCTCAGTGTATAACTATTGTCAATGTCGTCATGGGTTCAGATCCATTTGTATACAAACCCAAAATCCATATCTTTTCATGATCATGATATCAATTGTCAAATCCTTGACTAGGGTTTTGACTTGTATTTTAGCTGTTAATTAATATGTTTGTATTGATGCCATACAAATTTTCATCCATTCTGACGTGCTAGTTGAATATTCGTTCAACATAGACACTTACGTGCCCCTTTTCGTAGGATTAAATTGATTTGACCTGGCAACAAAATAACACATGGGATCATAGCAAAGATTTATTATTGGGTTTATGCCATCGGGTGATATTCTTTTGTCATTGTTAGAGAAAACTTTGAGTTCAAGTTGATCCTTCGTGGCATTCTTGTGAATGTTCAGAAGGTATAGATTCATTAGAGTTCTGTTGCTTAAAAATCTTAAAATTTAAAGCCAGCCTCTTACTGTATGAGATATAGGTGTCACTTCAACTTTGTGACAAACTTTAAGGAAAAATCAGAGGATGAACGTTTTAGCTATGTAAAAAGTGGCCACCGTTATAGTCAACCATCTATTACACACTCACATTAAATATACATTAAAGAACCATTCACCTGACCAAGAAAGACGTGCCCATATAAACCATTTGGGATGTGTATTCATAGAGGAATGATGACTCTGAGGTGTTGAAGACTCGTTACATGCATTCAACTCTGAGCATCTTTGTGGCTACGGGTGAGCATCTTTGCCCTCCATCTCTTAGAGAAGAAAATTGTGACCAACAAATATCTTGTCATATTTAGCTATCCATAACAACATTTTTATAAAACAGAAGGGGATTCTGAGAGGTTGAGGGTTTTTCATTCATCCTGGGCTAAACTGCTTAGGGGTTTGATTACATGCCAATATCAGAATATATAATTATAAAATGCAACATGAACATGTATCTGGTGATTACATGGTTTTAGCATCCACTGAATTCATTTTTGTGGGTTTGTCTGTTTGGTAAAACTTAATATAACATACAACATATTGTTAATATTATGCTGGTGCTTGTGCTCCCTCTGGTTTTTAAAAAAGCAATCCTTGAACTAAAAATTATCAATTTAAAAATTCCAATATCCAAGTCTGATGGTGGAAACAGTATCGAATCATGTGGCAAAATCACTGTTCTTGCATGAACACTGTTCTTGCATGAACACTGTTCTTGCATGAACATCAACTGAAACGCACTCCACACCAAAACGTGCTCCACACCATTCAAAGGCTGAAGAACCCTCTGTATCAGAGACACCTCCTATAGACAACAGATGCCCAAGACATTAAAAGTTGTTTTACACAAATCATGGTTATCACCTAAGACTTGGGTCTGTTGTTTTGCATCTTTGGCCTCCATCTCTTAGAGAAGAAAATTGTGACCAGCAAATATCTTGTCATATTTAGCTATCCATAACAACATCTGCTAGACTATGAATCTCAAGATTATTTAGACAACCAAGGATGTTCTTCTAATCTTACTCTGTTTCCTCTTCCTATGTAGAGCCCGTCCAAATCCACAGATGCCTGGGAATTCTTGGCCAGCTCTGTCAAAGGGTGACCCTGGGTTATAGGTTACACCTACATTCTCCTGCTCACTAAATTTTAGATGATGGGCTTGTTTCACTAAACTATGCAACATCACACAGTGACCAAAGGACATTGGTAACAAATCAAACCTTAAGAGTTGGCAGCTTGATGTACTTTCATTGGATCTGCTGATTGTTTTTCATTTCAGCTCAGTATTTGTATTCCTGGAGTAACGTTCTTGTGGCAGAGTTTAGAATATGGACTGTGGGGAACTATCACTGGCCACTGGATGTCAGTGGTAGCAACAAAACCAAACACCCATAGAGTCAGTTCATGTCATATGTTGAAGAGAAATTGGGAGGAGCGTCAGCCCAATAAATAGATAGATCATGAGAACTTGTCCATACTACGGACTGTGTTCTCCTAGGTATTAGGTCAATTACCTGCAATAACCATGAGCACATTTATGTCCAGCATGAAATTGTGGAGGGCCACAAAACTGTTTAGCAATATAGGCAGAATGCCTATAGCTATGGCGAAACAACAATACCATCTAGAGGTGTTATCTCCCCTGCTATCTAGAGGTGTTATCTCCCCTGCTTTGAAAGACATCGTGTTAATGGCCACAACCTTCACAAATGCTTTTTATCCACTTTCTTGAATAGCCGCTGATTGTGGAGCTAAATTCATAACAGACTAAATCTCTGCTTTAGTCTAACAGCTTACTTTGTCACTTGATCTACTTTTGATCCATTCATCTAATATAATCAGGAGACAATATTGCCTCCTTCCAAATAATCCCCCAATCCAATAGTGCCTGCAACTGTTTCAAACTCATCTAGCCTCATTAAATCTTTTATATTCATGCAAAAGAAAATCTTCCAATATGATCTAATCTGCTATATGTATAAGCAACAAGACAACTTGCAAGAGCATGCCACATGCCTCTTACTGTATGAGATATAGGTGTCACTTCAACTTTGTGACAAACTTTAAGGAAAAATCAGAGGATGAACGTTTTAGCTATGTAAAAAGTGGCCACCGTTATAGTCAACCATCTATTACACACTCACATTAAATATACATTAAAGAACCATTCACCTGACCAAGAAAGACGTGCCCATATAAACCATTTGGGATGTGTATTCATAGAGGAATGATGACTCTGAGGTGTTGAAGACTCGTTACATGCATTCAACTCTGAGCATCTTTGTGGCTACGGGTGAGCATCTTTGCCCTCCATCTCTTAGAGAAGAAAATTGTGACCAACAAATATCTTGTCATATTTAGCTATCCATAACAACATTTTTATAAAACAGAAGGGGATTCTGAGAGGTTGAGGGTTTTTCATTCATCCTGGGCTAAACTGCTTAGGGGTTTGATTACATGCCAATATCAGAATATATAATTATAAAATGCAACATGAACATGTATCTGGTGATTACATGGTTTTAGCATCCACTGAATTCATTTTTGTGGGTTTGTCTGTTTGGTAAAACTTAATATAACATACAACATATTGTTAATATTATGCTGGTGCTTGTGCTCCCTCTGGTTTTTAAAAAAGCAATCCTTGAACTAAAAATTATCAGTTTAAAAATTCCAATATCCAAGTCTGATGGTGGAAACAGTATCGAATCATGTGGCAAAATCACTGTTCTTGCATGAACATTGTTCTTGCATGAACATCAACTGAAACGCACTCCACACCAAAACGTGCTCCACACCATTCAAAGGCTGAAGAACCCTCTGTATCAGAGACACCTCCTATAGACAACAGATGCCCAAGACATTAAAAGTTGTTTTACACAAATCATGGTTATCACCTAAGACTTGAGTCTGTTGTTTTGCATCTTTGGCCTCCATCTCTTAGAGAAGAAAATTGTGACCAGCAAATATCTTGTCATATTTAGCTATCCATAACAACATCTGCTAGACTATGAATCTCAAGATTATTTAGACAACCAAGCATGTTCTTCTAATCTTACTCTGTTTCCTCTTCCTATGTAGAGCCCGTCCAAATCTACAGATGCCTGGGAATTCTTGGCCAGCTCTGTCAAAGGGTGACCCTGGGTTATAGGTTACACCTACATTCTCCTGCTCACTAAATTTTAGATGATGGGCTTGTTTCACTAAACTATGCAACATCACACAGTGACCAAAGGACATTGGTAACAAATCAAACCTTAAGAGTTGGCAGCTTGATGTACTTTCATTGGATCTGCTGATTGTTTTTCATTGCAGCTCAGTATTTGTATTCCTGGAGTAACGTTCTTGTGGCAGAGTTTAGAATATGGACTGTGGGAAACTATCACTGGCCACTGGATGTCAGTGGTAGCAACAAAACCAAACACCCATAGAGTCAGTTCATGTCATATGTTGAAGAGAAATTGGGAGGAGCGTCAGCCCAATAAATAGATAGATCATGAGAACTTGTCCATACTACGGACTGTGTTCTCCTAGGTATTAGGTCAATTACCTGCAATAACCATGAGCACATTTATGTCCAGCATGAAATTGTGGAGGGCCACAAAACTGTTTAGCAATATAGGCAGAATGCCTATAGCTATGGCGAAACAACAATACCATCTAGAGGTGTTATCTCCCCTGCTATCTAGAGGTGTTATCTCCCCTGCTTTGAAAGACATCGTGTTAATGGCCACAACCTTCACAAATGCTTTTTATCCACTTTCTTGAATAGCCGCTGATTGTGGAGCTAAATTCATAACAGACTAAATCTCTGCTTTAGTCTAACAGCTTACTTTGTCACTTGATCTACTTTTGATCCATTCATCTAATATAATCAGGAGACAATATTGCCTCCTTCCAAATAATCCCCCAATCCAATAGTGCCTGCAACTGTTTCAAACTCATCTAGCCTCATTAAATCTTTTATATTCATGCAAAAGAAAATCTTCCAATATGATCTAATCTGCTATAGGTATAAGCAACAAGACAACTTGCAAGAGCATGCCACATGCTTATCTCGAATATACATCATCAATTTTTTATACAAATAGACATTGCTAATGGGAGGAAGCTGCGGATAAATAGCAATGCTACTCTGCCTAGCAGAACAAGTAAGAATACCTCTCTTTATATTTGAGAATTACATCGTCAGAGTCCCATGCCACCGGCGACTTTGGGGGTCTACTAAACTGTCAAGTCTCTGGAAGTATCTCCTGTAACGGGCAAGAGTAACAGCAACAATGCACAACTGTTGCTTCATAATTACTTACAGTGTGGTGGTTATCATAGGAGGGGTGGTGGAATATCTGACAGGAGGCATAGTCTGCTTGGCAGGAGGTTTGGGAATGGGGTTGATATTACTGCTTACAGGGCAGATGAGCCTCAAAGCATTCAAAAAATGCTGCAATCTACTTCTTTTCTCCCATATCTTCTGTATTCCCCATCAGATATATAGTATGTGCTCTTTGTGATCCAATCAGCAACTTTAGAATGATGTTTCAGTTTTTCTCCGGGATATTTGCAAATAAACAAAACCACCCTCAGTGTATAACTATTGTCAATGTCGTCATGGGTTCAGATCCATTTGTATACAACCCCAAAATCCATATCTTTTCATGATCATGATATCAATTCTCAAATCCTTGACTAGGGTTTCGACTTGTATTTTAGCTGTTAATTAATATGTTTGTATTGATGCCATACAAATTTTCATCCATTCTGACGTGCTAGTTGAATATTCGTTCAACATAGACACTTACGTGCCCCTTTTCCTAGGATTAAATTGATTTGACCTGGCAACAAAATAACACATGGGATCATAGCAAAGATTTATTATTGGGTTTATGCCATCGGGTGATATTCTTTTGTCATTGTTAGAGAAAACTTTGAGTTCAAGTTGATCCTTCGTGGCATTCTTGTGAATGTTCAGAAGGTATAGATTCATTAGAGTTCTCTTGCTTAAAAATCTTAAAATTTAAAGCCAGCCTCTTACTGTATGAGATATAGGTGTCACTTCAACTTTGTGACAAACTTTAAGGAAAAATCAGAGGATGAACGTTTTAGCTATGTAAAAAGTGGCCACCGTTATAGTCAACCATCTATTACACACTCACATTAAATATACATTAAAGAACCATTCACCTGACCAAGAAAGACGTGCCCATATAAACCATTTGGGATGTGTATTCATAGAGGAATGATGACTCTGAGGTGTTGAAGATTCGTTACATGCATTCAACTCTGAGGATCTTTGTGGCTACGGGTGAGCATCTTTGCCCTCCATCTCTTAGAGAAGAAAATTGTGACCAGCAAATATCTTGTCATATTTAGCTATCCATAACAACATTTTTATAAAACAGAAGGGGATTCTGAGAGGTTGAGGGTTTTTCATTCATCCTGGGCTAAACTGCTTAGGGGTTTGATTACATGCCAATATCAGAATATATAATTATAAAATGCAACATGAACATGTATCTGGTGATTACATGGTTTTAGCATCCACTGAATTCATTTTTGTGGGTTTGTCTGTTTGGTAAAACTTAATATAACATACAACATATTGTTAATATTATGCTGGTGCTTGTGCTCCCTCTGGTTTTTAAAAAAGCAATCCTTGAACTAAAAATTATCAATTTAAAAATTCCAATATCCAAGTCTGATGGTGGAAACAGTATCGAATCATGTGGCAAAATCACTGTTCTTGCATGAACACTGTTCTTGCATGAACATCAACTGAAACGCACTCCACACCAAAATGTGCTCCACACCATTCAAAGGCTGAAGAACCCTCTGTATCAAAGACACCTCCTATAGACAACAGATGCCCAAGACATTAAAAGTTGTTTTACACAAATCATGGTTATCACCTAAGACTTGAGTCTGTCTCCTCTTTTTCTACCTCTTCTCGGTTTGTTTCTGAAGTCCTCTAGGTTCCTCTATTTTATTTGGCCTCACTCTTCTATTTTATTTGGCCTCACTCTTCTATTTTATTCAGCATCACTCTGCTGTTTTTCTACGTCCTCTAGGTTTTTCTAAATCCTCTAGTTTCTTCTATTTTATCTAGTAACACTGTCATCTGCTGCTTTTCAATTTCCAGTTTTAAGAGAAGATCTGGAGTTGGAGTTGGAGTTGAAAGGATCTGCGTACGTGTTTATGCTTCTTAAAAATTAAAATAGCAGTGGAGAGCTCAGTTGAAAGCCAGTAACACTAGCTTAACTGTAATCTTGGAAATTTTCTCTCTTAACAAAATTCAGTCAGAGGCTGAATGGCGTGCTAATGAATGAGTCTTATGTGTTCTGCTGTTCCCTCGAATTTACAATCACTGTTGACTTTGTGCGAAGTTGAGTTGGAATAGATGGAATAAAGCAATGTGCTTATATACACTGTTATGAAATGGTTGAATTTATTCGCCTCATTGGTGTTTTGATGCCTTAAATTTACTGCTTTATCTCAGTGATTAATTTTACGCTGTATCCGACTGCTGAGTAGAATGATATACAATTACACCCACTGGTCCTAACGTATAACAGGTTCTTTTTGGTCTTTGGCAGTGGCATTTTGAGCTCTGAGTTCAGTAGACATTTGCAGTTTCAAAGGTACACACAATGATTCTCTGTTCTATATGCATTTGCATTGTCCAATTTGCTTTGTGACCAGTAATTGCATTGCATCACTAAACATAATATTCATATTCTCTGTTCTATATGCATTTGCATTGTTCAACATTTAGTCATCATCATGTATGCTATGTCTGAGGAAGACAAATTGCATTTAGTCTTGCAAAAGCATCACTTATGTCCTGTGGACAATTTTTCATATCTTATTGGAGACTGTTTATTCGATAGTTTAGAACTTTTGCTAGATTTCCAATACACATCAGTAGAGCTAAGAAGAGGAACAATAGAGTATTTTAGACGTTGTCTCGAAAAACAAGATGGAGAAGCAATTTTGTCTTATGAACATGAACTGCATGAAGTGTCACTTCAAGAAATGCATAACATTAGCAATCGTGAAATCTATTTAGACAAAATGGCTAGATCTGCCTCACACAATATACCCTTAGGATCTAGAGATCTATGGGGAGATATTTTCTGTATCCATTGGCTCTCAAATTGGCTGAATATTCCAATTAGAGTTTGGTCCAAAACAAAGATGAGGATTTATTTGCACTTCAATTCAAGTCTTATGGCAAATACTGTTGACATATTATTCCATGACGAGGATCCTCTGAATGGGCACTTCGAACCTTTGGTTCGTACGTAGCCTACAATTGGTTGTACCTTCCAACAACAAACCAACGTCTCATATGAACAAGATGCTGTAATGTTTCATTCAGCGCATTCCTCAAAGAACAATACTGAACAAGATGCTGTAATGTTTCATTCAGCGCATTCCTCAAAGAACAATACTAAAGCACAACCTGAAACAAAATGTCACGCTGTTGAAACTAAATTAAAACCGTCTTGTCACTTAAACAAGCACAGCAAAAGTGTATCTTTGCATGTGCTTAAGGACATTGCTCACAAGGATTTGAAAAGACAAAAAATAGGCATTGACTATAGCAAAATTGCAATGAAACAACAAGAATTTCAGTCACTTAGAAACGTGTCTACTATGTCTGACGAGCACAAGTTGCAATTACTCTTGCAAAAGCATCACTTATTTCGTGTGAACAATTTCGCATATCTAATTGGAGACTGTTTATTCGATAGTTTAGAACTTTTGCTACATTTCCAATACACATCAGTAGAGCTAAGGAAAGGAACAATAGAGTATTTTAGACATTGTCTTGAAAAACAAGATAGAGAGGCAATTTTGTCTTACGAACATGAACTGCATGAAGAGTCACTAAAAGAAATGCATAACATTAGCAATCGGGAAATCTATTTAGACAAAATGGCCAGATCTGCCTCAAACAACATACCCTTAGGCTCCAGAGGTTTATGGGGAGATATTTTCTGTATCCATTGGCTCTCAAATTGGCTGAAAATTCCAATTAGAGTTTGGTCCAAAACACAGATGAGACCTTATTTGCACTTCAATTCGAGTCTCAAATCAGATACTTATGACCTATTATTCCACGACAAAGATGCTTTGAATGGGCACTTCGAACCTCTCATTCATAAGCAATCAACAATGCATTCTAGCTTCCAACAAGAAACAAGTGACTCATATGAACAAATGAACTTATGCAGTAAACAAGATAACATGGAAACATGTGTTCGTCCAAGTAAAGAAGATACAAGTGAAATAGAGACATCTTTAGCCAACGCTAGAACATCTGCTCTAGCAACTGCATCAAATGCTGAGGAGGTTGCATCAAATACTGAGGAGGTTGCATCAAATACTGAGGAGGTTGTAATGTTTCATTCATCGCATTTTGCAAATAACAACACAGAAATACAATCTGAAACAAAATGTCAATTTGATCGGTCACTGAGAAACTTGGAAAAACATATGAGAACCAATGCACAAACAGAAATCGTAACTTCTCGTCCATTAGGCAAACAGACAAAAGTTCTAGAAAACAGCGCAGATGTTAATGAGACACTGAGATTTCAATCACTGAGAAACTTGAAAAAACATATTAGAAACAACGCACAAACAGAAATGAAAACTTCTCGTCCATTAGGCAAAGAGACAAAAGTTCTAGAAAACAGCGCAGATGTTAATGAGACACTGAGATTTCAATCACTTAGAAACTTGAAAAAACATATTAGAAACAACGCACAAATAGAAATGAAAACTTCTCGTCCATTAGGCAAAGAGACAAAAGTTCTAGAAAACACAGGGCAACATATTAGGCCCAACCCGCAAACAGAAACTGTAAACTTTTGTCCATTAGGCAAACAGAGGAAACATTTAACTTTGCGTTTTCTTAAAGGCATTATACGGGAAAAATTGAAAACAGATAAGATAAGACTCGCATTCAACACAACAACAATGAAACAAGAAATAGTCATAGAACACGTAGACTACAACCCATTTGTAACAAGATCAAAGAAGCTTTCAACACAATCAAAGAACTCAGGAAAATCTAGTCTATCGGTTCAGTCAAGATCAACAAACACATTAACACAATTATCGAAGTTTGATGAAATATATCAAAGACAAATAAGTGACACACCTATTTTCAATTATTCATCATGTGAAAGAACCTTTTTCAAAAGGGACATTTGCTTGTTGCAACAAGCAAATCAAACAAGACAAAATAACATTAGGAAACTATCAACTAGTTTTGAGGATGTGAAATCTCGTGTTCAAGATGGCTACATTTGTAAACAATGCAAAAAAGCAATTGAACATGGAACAATTGCTAAATATGCAGTTCCTGAACAAATAAGAAGAAACAATGCCACTAGAACACTCACACAACTCACTGAACTGGAAGAAAGACTAGTTGCATTAAGATTGCCCTTCTTGCAAATAAAAGAAATGGGCCATCGACATAAGAAGCCGCAACTAGGCTTAACTGGAGGAGTTATCAATGTGCCCACAAATATTTCTAGAATTCAATCTGCATTGCCCCGAACTATAAAAGACACTGACACGGTTGCCGTTGTTCTCAAAAAGAGTTTAAGATTCAAAAGTGCCTGCATTTACCAATGGCTGAAGCGATGGTCTTATTTGGCCTCAGTACAAGGTATGAGGTCGTACTGAGGTCTCGAAACTTAGGCAAAGTTGGTTAATTAGAACAGGTTCCCGTCACCGAATTAATGCCAGTGAATTAATGCTATCTTTGGGATAGCATTACTTCGGTAACATTTAATGTTTGGCGGAATTGGGGGTATTGTCGTAGGTTAAGTTTAAACTCATTAAAGCGCGGACAGATGTTATCCCTCTGTGGTGTAGGTGTCAATCGGCTCGATCAGTTGAACTGTTACCCGTCGGTCCAGGAGTTGCGATCAGTTGAACTGTTCGGCGTTCAGTCAGGCTATTTACCA